>CM026065.1:39814541-40061250 GCA_014839685.1 Anableps anableps | reverse complement strand
TGATTTTTTGATGCGATGGAGGCTTTGAAGGCACCAGGTGGACTGAAACTGGTGGGGAATGTGGATGGCAACATGGTCGCCATGGGACTGGACTCTCAACCCAACGCCAGGAAATGTGGTTTGCTACTTCCTGTAGCCGGTCCTCAAGCCATTGAAGGCTTCAACGGTTGAGTTCAAGAAAACTGGTGACAAACTGGTCGAAACACGTGCGTTGCTCATCACAGGAAAAACACGGTAGGTGATATGAAAGGTATATAAAAAAACAAAATTAACAACCCAACAAATAAAAATAAAATAAAAATAAACCCAACAAAATAAAAAAAGCAAAATAAAAATAAACCCAACAAAATAAAAAAAAGCAAAATAAAAAAAAAGATAAAATTAAAGTTTCTCTGGTCACTAAAAAGATGGGTATGTAATCAAGTATAAATGGATGTTAAAATCATTACCTAAAGGATGTCAGCAATAATTAAAAAAAAAATAAACATAATAAAAACCAAACAAAATGAATAAAACCAAATAAAATACCAATGAAAAAAAACAAACTGAATTTAAAAAAAAAGCAAAAGCAGACAAAAAACCCAACTAAATAACAAACCCAACAAAATAATGAAAGACCAACAAAATTATAAAAATGAAAAAACTACAAAACCAAAATAATAAAAAATGAAAAATAAATAAGACAAAATCCCAAAACAATAACTTTAAGCCAATATCGAAATGGATCCAATTAAACATGTGTCTTTGTGTGTGTTCTCTTGGTCATAACGAGACAATCAATATGGAAGTGTTTAAAGTATGAATGGCAGCTCAGGAAATGAGGATGGCAACAACTTACTGGATAAAATGAGGAAACGAAATAAGGACACTTTTGGTATGACCACAATGTCTTTGGTCTTTGGCAAACAAGAGAAATTCACTGAGGTATGATAAATGATCTGGATCAGGACCCATGCGGCCATCTGAAGGAGTCTTTTCTAAGTTGCCGCATCAAAGGATACATGAAGGAAAAAACATTGGGAGAGATTTGGGAATGAACAGGAGGTTTCTCATGCTTACATGGAAGAAGTTTTCTCATGGCCTTTGGTTAAACACTGATGCAAAAAATGCTTCAGGATTACAGCCATTTCCTTGGAGGATGCTCTAATGCATATGAGGAAGTACGCTACCTGGATGAGTTGGATGTTCCAGCCAATATGATGATGTCATCAAAAAGTTGACCTACAAACTACAGTACAAGGAATCACATTGCAGATTTGTCTATGATGATGGATAACTTTTTCTTTTTTTTTTGGTCTAGAATTTGATGCCTTGTCACTTTCAGCAGGAACACTACATGGTGTATGGACTAAGAAGAAATAGAGATGCCAATTGATTTTTTGATGCGATGGAGGCTTTGAAGGCACCAGGTGGACTGAAACTGGTGGGGAATGTGGATGGCAACATGGTCGCCATGGGACTGGACTCTCAACCCAACGCCAGGAAATGTGGTTTGCTACTTCCTGTAGCCGGTCCTCAAGCCATTGAAGGCTTCAACGGTTGAGTTCAAGAAAACTGGTGACAAACTGGTCGAAACACGTGCGTTGCTCATCACAGGAAAAACACGGTAGGTGATATGAAAGGTATGTGTTCTGATCTCGGATACAGAGACCAGAACAGATTGTAATGTTGCTCTGGTCATTAAACACATGGGTATGTAATCAATTATAAATGGATGTTAAATTGTTACTTGAAGAAAGTCAATAATAATAATAATAATAATAATAATAATAATACCAAACAAAATACCAATGCAAAAAAAAACGGCACAATAAAATGAATAAAAAAGCAAAATAAAAATAAAAGACAAAAAAAATAAACCCAACAAAATAAAAAAAGCAAAATAAATAAACCCAACAAAATAAAAATAAAATAAAAAATAAACCCAACAAAATAAAAAAAGCAAAATAAAAATAAACCCAACAAAATAAAAAAAAGCAAAATAAAAAAAAAGATAAAATTAAAGTTTCTCTGGTCACTAAAAAGATGGGTATGTAATCAGTTATAAATGGATGTTAAATCATTACCTAAAGGATGTCAGCAATAATTAAAAAAAAAAATAAACATAATAAAAACCAAACAAAATGAATAAAACCAAATAAAATACCAATGAAAAAAAACAAACTGAATTTAAAAAAAAAGCAAAAGCAGACAAAAAACCCAACTAAATAACAAACCCAACAAAATAATGAAAGACCAACAAAATTATAAAAATGAAAAAACTACAAAACCAAAATAATAAAAAATGAAAAATAAATAAGACAAAATCCCAAAACAATAACTTTAAGCCAATATCGAAATGGATCCAATTAAACATGTGTCTTTGTGTGTGTTCTCTTGGTCATAACGAGACAATCAATATGGAAGTGTTTAAAGTATGAATGGCAGCTCAGGAAATGAGGATGGCAACAACTTACTGGATAAAATGAGGAAACGAAATAAGGACACTTTTGGTATGACCACAATGTCTTTGGTCTTTGGCAAACAAGAGAAATTCACTGAGGTATGATAAATGATCTGGATCAGGACCCAGGCGGCCATCTGAAGGAGTCTTTTCTAAGTTGCCGCATCAAAGGATACATGAAGGAAAAAACATTGGGAGAGATTTGGGAATGAACAGGAGGTTTCTCATGCTTACATGGAAGAAGTTTTCTCATGGCCTTTGGTTAAACACTGATGCAAAAAATGCTTCAGGATTACAGCCATTTCCTTGGAGGATGCTCTAATGCATATGAGGAAGTACGCTACCTGGATGAGTTGGATGTTCCAGCCAATATGATGATGTCATCAAAAAGTTGACCTACAAACTACAGTACAAGGAATCACATTGCAGATTTGTCTATGATGATGGATAACTTTTTCTTTTTTTTTTGGTCTAGAATTTGATGCCTTGTCACTTTCAGCAGGAACACTACATGGTGTATGGACTAAGAAGAAATAGAGATGCCAATTGATTTTTTGATGCGATGGAGGCTTTGAAGGCACCAGGTGGACTGAAACTGGTGGGGAATGTGGATGGCAACATGGTCGCCATGGGACTGGACTCTCAACCCAACGCCAGGAAATGTGGTTTGCTACTTCCTGTAGCCGGTCCTCAAGCCATTGAAGGCTTCAACGGTTGAGTTCAAGAAAACTGGTGACAAACTGGTCGAAACACGTGCGTTGCTCATCACAGGAAAAACACGGTAGGTGATATGAAAGGTATGTGTTCTGATCTCGGATACAGAGACCAGAACAGATTGTAATGTTGCTCTGGTCATTAAACACATGGGTATGTAATCAATTATAAATGGATGTTAAATTGTTACTTGAAGAAAGTCAATAATAATAATAATAATAATAATAATAATAATAATAATAATACCAAACAAAATACCAAATGCAAAAAAAAAACGGCACAATAAAATGAATAAAAAAGCAAAATAAAAATAAAAGACAAAAAAAATAAACCCAACAAAATAAAAAAAGCAAAATAAATAAACCCAACAAAATAAAAATAAAATAAAAAATAAACCCAACAAAATAAAAAAAGCAAAATAAAAATAAACCCAACAAAATAAAAAAAAGCAAAATAAAAAAAAAGATAAAATTAAAGTTTCTCTGGTCACTAAAAAGATGGGTATGTAATCAGTTATAAATGGATGTTAAATCATTACCTAAAGGATGTCAGCAATAATTTAAAAAAAAAAAATAAACATAATAAAAACCAAACAAAATGAATAAAACCAAATAAAATACCAATGAAAAAAAACAAACTGAATTTAAAAAAAAAGCAAAAGCAGACAAAAAAACCCAACTAAATAACAAACCCAACAAAATAATGAAAGACCAACAAAATTATAAAAATGAAAAAACTACAAAACCAAAATAATAAAAAATGAAAAATAAATAAGACAAAATCCCAAAACAATAACTTTAAGCCAATATCGAAATGGATCCAATTAAACATGTGTCTTTGTGTGTGTTCTCTTGGTCATAACGAGACAATCAATATGGAAGTGTTTAAAGTATGAATGGCAGCTCAGGAAATGAGGATGGCAACAACTTACTGGATAAAATGAGGAAACGAAATAAGGACACTTTTGGTATGACCACAATGTCTTTGGTCTTTGGCAAACAAGAGAAATTCACTGAGGTATGATAAATGATCTGGATCAGGACCCTGGCGGCCATCTGAAGGAGTCTTTTCTAAGTTGCCGCATCAAAGGATACATGAAGGAAAAAACATTGGGAGAGATTTGGGAATGAACAGGAGGTTTCTCATGCTTACATGGAAGAAGTTTTCTCATGGCCTTTGGTTAAACACTGATGCAAAAAATGCTTCAGGATTACAGCCATTTCCTTGGAGGATGCTCTAATGCATATGAGGAAGTACGCTACCTGGATGAGTTGGATGTTCCAGCCAATATGATGATGTCATCAAAAAGTTGACCTACAAACTACAGTACAAGGAATCACATTGCAGATTTGTCTATGATGATGGATAACTTTTTCTTTTTTTTTTGGTCTAGAATTTGATGCCTTGTCACTTTCAGCAGGAACACTACATGGTGTATGGACTAAGAAGAAATAGAGATGCCAATTGATTTTTTGATGCGATGGAGGCTTTGAAGGCACCAGGTGGACTGAAACTGGTGGGGAATGTGGATGGCAACATGGTCGCCATGGGACTGGACTCTCAACCCAACGCCAGGAAATGTGGTTTGCTACTTCCTGTAGCCGGTCCTCAAGCCATTGAAGGCTTCAACGGTTGAGTTCAAGAAAACTGGTGACAAACTGGTCGAAACACGTGCGTTGCTCATCACAGGAAAAACACGGTAGGTGATATGAAAGGTATGTGTTCTGATCTTGGCTACAGAGACCAGAACAGATCGTAATGTTGCTCTGGTCATTAAACACATGGGTATGTAATCAATTATAAATGGATGTTAAATTGTTACTTGAAGAAAGTCAATAATAATAATAATAATAATAATAATAATACCAAACAAAATACCAATGCAAAAAAAATGGCACAATAAAATGAATAAAAAAGCAAAATAAAAATAAAAGACAAAAAAAATAAACCCAACAAAATAAAAAAAGCAAAATAAATAAACCCAACAAAATAAAAATAAAATAAAAAATAAACCCAACAAAATAAAAAAAGCAAAATAAAAATAAACCCAACAAAATAAAAAAAAGCAAAATAAAAAAAAAGATAAAATTAAAGTTTCTCTGGTCACTAAAAAGATGGGTATGTAATCAGTTATAAATGGATGTTAAATCATTACCTAAAGGATGTCAGCAATAATTAAAAAAAAAAATAAACATAATAAAAACCAAACAAAATGAATAAAACCAAATAAAATACCAATGAAAAAAAACAAACTGAATTTAAAAAAAAAGCAAAAGCAGACAAAAAACCCAACTAAATAACAAACCCAACAAAATAATGAAAGACCAACAAAATTATAAAAATGAAAAAACTACAAAACCAAAATAATAAAAAATGAAAAATAAATAAGACAAAATCCCAAAACAATAACTTTAAGCCAATATCGAAATGGATCCAATTAAACATGTGTCTTTGTGTGTGTTCTCTTGGTCATAACGAGACAATCAATATGGAAGTGTTTAAAGTATGAATGGCAGCTCAGGAAATGAGGATGGCAACAGTTTACTGGACAAAATGAGGAAACGAAATAAGGACACTTTTGGTATGACCACAATGTCTTTGGTCTTTGGCAAACAAGAGAAATTCACTGAGGTATGATAAATGATCTGGATCAGGACCCAGGCGGCCATCTGAAGGAGTCTTTTCTAAGTTGCCGCATCAAAGGATACATGAAGGAAAAAACATTGGGAGAGATTTGGGAATGAACAGGAGGTTTCTCATGCTTACATGGAAGAAGTTTTCTCATGGCCTTTGGTTAAACACTGATGCAAAAAATGCTTCAGGATTACAGCCATTTCCTTGGAGGATGCTCTAATGCATATGAGGAAGTACGCTACCTGGATGAGTTGGATGTTCCAGCCAATATGATGACGTCATCAAAAAGTTGACCTACAAACTACAGTACAAGGAATCACATTGCAGATTTGTCTATGATGATGGATAACTTTTTCTTTTTTTTTTTGGTCTAGAATTTGATGCCTTGTCACTTTCAGCAGGAACACTACATGGTGTATGGACTAAGAAGAAATAGAGATGCCAATTGATTTTTTGATGCGATGGAGGCTTTGAAGGCACCAGGTGGACTGAAACTGGTGGGGAATGTGGATGGCAACATGGTCGCCATGGGACTGGACTCTCAACCCAACGCCAGGAAATGTGGTTTGCTACTTCCTGTAGCCGGTCCTCAAGCCATTGAAGGCTTCAACGGTTGAGTTCAAGAAAACTGGTGACAAACTGGTCGAAACACGTGCGTTGCTCATCACAGGAAAAACACGGTAGGTGATATGAAAGGTATGTGTTCTGATCTCGGCTACAGAGACCAGAACAGATTGTAATGTTGCTCTGGTCATTAAACACATGGGTATGTAATCAATTATAAATGGATGTTAAATTCTTACCTGAAGAAAGTCAATAATAATAATAATAATAATAATAATAAAACCAAACAAAATATCAATGAAAAAAACAGTACAAGAAAAATGAATTAAAAAAAAAAAGCAAAAAAAGCAAACGAAATAATAAAAATGGAAAAACAACAAAAAAAATGATAAAAAATTAAAATTTATTAAAATTTCTCTGGTCATTAAAGAGATGGGTATGTAATCAATTATAAATGGATATTAAATCATTACTTGAAAAAGTCTTCAATAAATAAAATAAACAAACATAAAAGCCAAACAAAATAATGAATAAAACCAAACAAAATACCAATGATAAAAACAGCACAATTAAAAAAAGGAAAGACAAAAAAACCCAACTAAATAAACAAAAACCCAACAAAATGTTACACAAAATCAACAAAATAAAGATGAAAAACAACAAAATCATAACATTGAAAAAACCCACCAAAACAAAATGATAAAAATGAACAAAATACCAAAAATGAAACAAAAATAAGAAAAAAAAATCCCCAAACAATAAAAAAAATCTCTAAAGGGATGTTCTGAACTGTATCCAATCAATGTGCTGAGAACACATAATAAATATAAAAGTATTTAAAATATCAATGGCAGTTCAGGAAATGAGTAACTCTTTAAAATAAAAAAAAAAAAAATTTAACCACCTAACCAATGGCCACCCTCACCAAAAACCAATAAGCCACACCAACCAATACAAAAACATTTAAAGAAACCGCCACCAACCAATACCACAGAAAATTTTGAACCACCCCACCAACCAATTCCAAAATAGAAAACATCCAACCAACACCCAATACAGCTCACCAACAATCATTATACCTTAATTTTTCCTCTCCGTGGGCTGCCACCTTATCGTGGTGGAGGGGTTTGAGTGTCCCTATGATCCTATGAGCTAAGTTGTCAGAGGCTTTATGCCCCTTGAAGGAAGGGTCACCCATGGCAAACAGTTCCTAGGTGAGGGATCAGACTAAGCGCAGCCCAAACACCCCTTTCAGCATAAAATTTAGATGGAAGCAATGTTCTCTCGTCACCAGGGTCCCATTCTGGAGCCAGACCTGGAGGTGGGGTACACTGGTAAACACCTGGGGGCTGGACTTTTATCCAGGGGCTGGGCACAGCCTGAACAGGAAACATGGCTTCCCCTTCCCATGGGCTCCCAGTTTGTAGGAGGGCCCAAAGGGTTGGGTGCAATGTTGGATAGGTGGTGGCTCTCGGGACATGAAATGTCATTATTTTACCTCTCATCACTGCTTTCACTCCCTCTCATAGAACAGATGCTGATGTTCCAGGTAGGTCATTATACTCCAAATTTGAAGCCTATATTATGTAAAATTAACTTTTGAGCTTTATATCATGTTATAACGTTGTCCCCTCATCAAAAACATATCTGGAGTGTTGCTTTGATTTAAAAAATTTTTTTCCCCATGCATATTTGAGGAATCCTTAAATCTGTGGCATTATTCTTCACCACAAATTAACATTCATATCTATATACTGTCCAGAAAGTATATAGAAAGAGCCAGACAATACTTTTTTTTTTTTTTTTTAAATCGATGTTAGCAGTATTTTGCTTGAACAAAATGACTCTTTGTTAGTGCTGGGAGGTTATTTCAGTGCAGTCAGTCATTAATCTGGTCCTTGATAAATCTAAGTCAGATGCAGCAACCAATCTCTCATCCACCTTACTGAACTCACTCATAAAAGATCTTATAGATCTTTGGCATATGCAGAATATAGATACAAAGGATTATACTTTTTTTTTGTTTGTTTATTTTTTTGGTTTTTTTTTCCAATAGACATAAAACACTCTCTAGGATAGATTACATATTTGTTAGCCTATTCTTGGTCTCAGGGAATACTTCTATCTCTTGAACCAATTTTGGTATCTGACCATTCAGCTTTATTATGCAGCATTTTTTTTAGATATTAACACAGATGTAGACAAATCTTATGGGAAGCCACAAAATGCTTTATTCGTGGTTTTCGTATCTGATTCTCCTCAATTCTGGCAAAAACAAAGGCAGCTAAGATCTCTAGCTTAGAAAATAAAATTGAATTCTGGCAGAATTTACAAAAACATTGCTTGTTGGATGATCAGACTTCTCTGCTCATGTCAATGAACAATGAATACAAAGCAATAGCCATATCCAAGGCTGAATTTATTTTACATGCAACTAGACAGAGGTACTATTATGAATCAGAGCGGCCTAGTCACCTGCTGGTACTCCTACTTAAAGGTTGTGAAACAAAGGCACATATATCAGCAGTAAAAGCTGCAGATGATAAAATTACTACAAACTCCCAGGAAATCAATAACTTTCTCTCCATTCTTTGAAAATCGGTGATTGACTTGAATGACTGTTTGCACTGGCTTCCTGGATAGGTTGGGCCTGCCTCGAATCTCACAGGCAGACAATGTTGACCTGGAGGCCCCATTAGAACGAGAGGAGCTGCATAAAGCCTTGAAGTGCCTAAACCACGTCAAGGCCAGAATTAGTTTTAGAACTCTGGGAGGAAAAGATCCTCTTGAGTGCTCGAGCTTTAGACCAATATGCCTGCTCACTGCTGATCTGAAAGTATACACCAAGGCTCCAGCAATGTGCCTCGTTAGCTAAAGCAGACCAAACAGGTTTCATCCAGGGGTTTGCATCTGACAACTTGAGAAGATTGCTGTACATCATACATGCTGCAGATTACCATCTTAGTCCATGAATCCATAGATTAGAGTGGGCTTATATGTGGGCAGTATTAAAACGATTTGGGTTTGGGCATACGTTTACTACATTGATAAAAACTTTCTATCATTCACCTTTTACCAGCATCCTAGCAGGGGACCTGATCTCTCCCCCATTTAAATTACAACTTTGAACGAGACAGGGATGTCCGCGCTCCCCTCTTATTCTGCCTATCCCTGGAACCTTTGGCCCCACCCATTTGACCATCCACAGCTTCCCCTATGAGAATTGATGATCATAATCACATCAAATCTCTGTACGCATATATCATTTTGTTTTTAGATAATTTTGATAACTCCATTCACCCAATAATTATCATTTTGGGAGCCTCTCATGCTATAAAATGTATAAAATCTGCCCTCTTGACTCTGAACAGCAGGAGTATAAAAGCCACTATACCTAAACGGATCTAGGTCAAAAATCCATTTACTTATCTGGGTATTATAATTCATAAAACTATGTACAAAATAAACTACGATACTATGTTGAACAAGATAAAATGACATTCAAAGATGGAAGAATTTGAAAACGTCTATTCAAGACAGAGTAGGCACAGTTAAGATGAACGGTTTGCGATGCATCAGCTTTCTTTTCTTTATGCTACCACTCCCTCAAAATTACTTTAAGGATATAAACTCTATGCTGTCCAATTTTATTTGGAACGGGAGACGACCCAGGATTCGCCTGACAACATTACAGCGGCCAAAATTGCATGGATGTTTGGCAGTACCATATTTTGAACTTTACTATTGGTCATTCCAAATCAGGCCACTCAGCTCCCGGGTTAAGCCAGTAATGACCACTGCATGGAGAGTGAGAGTCTACCAAACTGCACCTCACAGGTTAGAAGACAGCTTATTTCCCAATAGACACACTAAAACCCTCAAATTCAGACCCATCATTGCTGATTCTGTACGGGTATAGAAGAGGGCGGAGCAGTGGATGAATGGTCCATTCAAATTCTGTAAGAATACACCTCTGGAATAATCCTAGCTTATTATGTGGTAATCAACCATTCTCTCGACCCTCCTGGTCATCACTGGGCATAAACACATTTGGTTATTTATATAATTCTCAAGGTCTTTGTTCACTTCAGGATTTAAGGACATGGTTCTCCCTCCCATCATCTTCTTACTTTGTGTACTTTCAGCTGAGTTCAGCCTAAAAAGCTTCTGGAGTTCCCTGGGACTCTCCGCTTCCTTCTCATCCCATGCTAGAATGGATTTTGCCTGTAATTGGTAGCCCATCTGTCTCCGTCATATACATGAAACTAATTGGATGTAATCTAAATCCTGATAGTTCAATCTATTAGGAACTGGGAAGATTGGATATAGACTGAGACACTGTTTGGGCTAATTTGAGTCCAACCTCCAAGAATTTACCTCATCAGCTAATTTATTTTAAAACCATTAATAAAGCATGTACCATCCCCTATAAAAGATTCCAGATGAAATTGCAGGACTCGTATGATTGTTATCTATGCAATAACTCATCACCTGGAACATTTCTGCATAGGTTTTGGAATTGCCCGACTGTATTTAATTTCTGGTCCTATGTGAACTCTGTATTGTCTTATACATTTGAAATTTCTTATATTTGATACCTCTGACATCTCTCTCAAACAAATTCCACTTAAAATGTTATTTGCTGGATTCACGTATGCAAAGAATCAATTACAAAACATTAGTTTACACGTGATTATGTTCATGAAGTCTTTCTGGATACAAAGGCTGCAAAGACTTATTAACCTTGAACATACTACTGTGAGACTGAACAAAGCTCGACCGGCTACTGCAGAAGCCTGGTAAAACCTTTCCTTGAATATAATTCAGTGGATGAGAGAGTAGCCGATTATGATGTAAGGTAAAACGGGTTCCGGAACGTCAGAGGCCTCGGGGCTGCCTCCTCCTCCGGACTCCTCAATATGTAAAACAATGAGAGAAAAAGGTGGAGATGGTTGTGCTGACTGTGACTTAATTTTGGGAAGTTTGAGTGCAGATCAGTTAAATAAAGTAAGTGGATCACTGATCAGTACTTTTGAACTATATTTGCTTGAAGATATTTGCTTGATGATCCCTTTGATTTTGATGCACTGATATTTTCCTGATGATTTTCTGTATACCTGATTGATGTTTTTATGATGTGAAGCACTTTGAACTGCCTTGCTGCTGAAATGCGCTATACAAATAAACTTACAGAACTTACTTACAGATACCGTATGCACAAGTACTCCTCTATTGTAAGTTGCTTTTTGTTTTAGCCTTTTCTTTCCCGAAGCACTTCAATGTAGCTGTATAAGCCTGTCACCTGAAGAACATCTCCAGGATCAAAGGACTGCCTTAACAGGATCTAGAGAAACTCATCCATGCATTTATCTTTAGTCGCATTGATTACTGCAACAGTGTCTTCACAGGTCTGCCTAAAAAGTCAGACAGCTGCAGCTGATCCAGAACGCTGCTGCTCATGTTCTCACTAAGACCAGGAAGATAGAGCTCATCACCCCAGTTCTAAAGTCCTTCCACTGGCTCCCTGTAGCTCAGAGAATAGACTTTAAAATACTTCTGTTAGTTTATAAATCACTCAGCACCAAAATACATTAAAGACCTGTTGTCGTTGTATCAACCTTCCAGACCAATCTGGTCTTCTGGTTCTGGTCTACTCTGCATCCCCAGAACCAGAACCAAACACGGAGAAGCAGCCGTCAGGTGTTATGCTGCACTAATCTGGAACAAACTTCCAGAAAACTGCAAAACAGCCGAAACACGGAGTTCCTTTGAATCAAGGCTAAAAACCCACCTATTTAAAGCTGCCTTGGATCAGTAGTAAGTAGAACATTGATCCATATTTTCTAACTATATTTGTTTTGATATTTGCTTGATGATCTTATGATTTTAATGCATAATGATTTTGATAATTTTGCTATATACTTGCTCGATGATTTTGATGTATACTTGATTGATGTTTGTACAATGCTGCTGAAATGTGCTATACAAATAAACTTGACTATAAAGAGATGCTTAATGTCTGTAACCCCCCCAACCCTTACCCTGTTGAAAATCAATAAAATGTTAATCACAAAAAAAAGTGTACTATAATGAAAGTTAAACATGACCAACTTTTTTTTTTTTTTTTTTTTTTTTTTTAAGCCAGGCAGTCTATTAAAAAAAATGTTTTAAATGAAAATATTATAGTAACTCAGCTTGCATTTAACCTGCTCTGCACTGGTGGGAATGTGATTCTGTAGACATTCAGGCTGCAACAAGCACTTTAATAATCGATTATTCTGATGATTAATCGGATGAAAACAGTGGGACATTCTGCAGAATTTTCATTTAACCACTTAAGCTTATTTTATACAATATTAGAGATGCATTAAAAGATGCAAATAATTAAATTCCTGTTTTTTTTTTTTTTTTTTTTTTTTTGTTTTTGGTTTTTTTTTGATTAACTGATTAATAACTGGACCGCCAAAGGTTCTTAATAGGAAGCTAAAACTGCCACTTGAGTTTTAGTTGGAACATATTTACAGACAAAGGTGGTTTTTTTGGGGGGGTTTTTTGTACAGTTTTGGCCTCAAAACTGCTGTGTTTTGTTCTTTGGGCATTTTGAGTCATTACTAAATTAGTTGACGATTATTTCAATAATTGATTCATGATTAATCGTGTCAAATTTAATTGACACACCTCAGCTCAAGACAGTCTTGAAGCCCTGTTCGAACCTGCATATTTTACCCCTCAAAATTCTACATATTTCACACCCAACAATGGCATAAATCAGGGGTTTCCATTTGTGGCCCTCAGAATGATTCTGTGCAGCCCTTGATCATAGTTCAAGAATAGCCTAAATTTGGTTCATCAGTTCAGGCAGATTGGACAGATCCACATTTAAAAACAATGCTGGGGTGAAATATTCCCTGATACAAGGCTGTTCAAAAAAGATACAGTTTAAATCTTAAAATGGAAAATGTTGTCGTGCAACACAAAGTATTCATCCAGGTTTTTGCTTTTAATTTAGTTTATTGGCAGTAGTACCCAAAAACATCCAGTGGCTTTTACTAAAATGCAGCCTTAGGCACACCGATTTATCAAACTTGGCAAAAATAAAGCAAGGCAAGGGTAAGCCATATCCTGTTCTTGTTGCTAAAAGACAAAAAAAGATGAAAAATGTAGGATATGATTTGCTGTTTTTTTTTTTTTTTTTTTTTTAAACTGGCAAACCTTCAAGACTGTTTTAAATCTACAATGATTTACACATCCTTTGTCTCCAGAAATCTGATTGCTTTGCTTATTTCAATAAAATATTGTTTGTTTTAGTCAGGTAAAAATCAAAAAAATAAGTTTTTACTATTATAATTAAGAAAAATTCAAAAACATTTTGTGGAGTACTTTCAACTTCACATTTTTGGGCCCATGCCAAAAAGTTTGGACACCACTGGCATAAATAAATTAAAGAAGTCACATGTAAATAAGTATTCACAGCCTTTGCTGGATTCTTTGCTGAAGCACCTTTTTGACAGCGATCACAGTCTCAGGTCTTCTTGGCTTTGTCTCTAGAAACTTGGTGCAACTGGTTTTTGGGTATTTTCTACCATTTTTCTCATTTCCAGGCTCAGTCAGGATGGATGGACAACTAGTTCTCATCTTGGTGGTTTGCTTCTCCTCGTCGTCATGTTGGAAGATGAATCGTCGCCTGAGTCCAGGGCACTCCAAGCTGGTTTTCTTCCAGATGCTCTGGCTTAGTGACCATTGGTGGGCTGAGCTCATTTTGGAACAAGGCTGTAACATAACATCTGCAAAAAGTACAGAATACTTTTTCCAGATGCAGAGTTTGGTTGAAAACGGAGTCCAGCCTTAAAGAACACACTGCTTCTTCTATTTTACTGTTAAGAGGAACAAAGATACATAAAACCAACATCATGTTTTGTTCAGTAAGACTCAGTCTGAGAGGTTACGTCTATAAAGTCATTAGGAAAATATTTTCCCCAGTAGCTCTCCCTGCCATTCTGGTTCATTGTACGCTGTGGTTCCTCTGTAGTGGTTGGAGCAAACCAACAGAACCCCACCACTACAAACATCTGCTGTAAATCTCAGAAGCTCCACATAAACAGTCGGAAGAGAGTTAATTTAGAGATTAGAGTCGAGAATTTTTGACTTGGATGTTTAGGAAGCCTGATGCTCTGGAGTTTTTCCACATTCGGATTTGTTTCAGGTGAATTTTGGAACCACAAAGTCTAAATCTCAACTTCATCCTTGGTGAGGAAACCAAACATGTCAGTCTGAAGGAAGAACCAGCAGAACAGCTTCAAACATCAAAAAGTTGAGCTCAAAGCGTTCAGACCAAACACCAGAATGTAAAAGAAATGAGACCTTGATAGCCTTTTAACAGCTTTAAAGTGACATTTATCCTGTAAAATTAATCTGTTGTGGGAAAAATTACAGAAAACAGAAGTAGTGCAATAATCCTTCCATCGGTTACGGGAAAGCCAATGAACCTGATATAAAGTTAAGCTTTTCTGGGAGGTTTTTCCTCATATTTACTTGTTTCTGTTAAACTCTTAGCTGGCAGAAAAGCTGCAAAGGATCAAAATGATACTGTTGTGCATAAAGGTAAATCAAATCGCACAGATACAGAGACACACGGGACAAACTCCCTCCGCTACTCCTCAGGGCAATTTAGGGACACCAGTCAACCTAACTTGTATGTTTTTGAATTGTGAAAAGAAGCTGAAGTACCCAGAAAGAAACCCTGCATGCACTGGGAGAACTTGCAGAAAACCATAAGAATTTCAAATCTATGATCTTCTTGATGTAAACCAATAGCGCCAACAACTGTAGGCATAGGGGGAGAGGATTGTTGTTCCTACATTTGATGTGGCCAGTCACCTGTGTGGGGAAAAAAGCAAAAGACTGGGCATTTACCCAAAACTTAGAAGAAGAAAACTGGTGGGACTAAAAGTACTGTTTGGATTCTACATGTGACAAGTCTCCATTGGTCTGGACTAAAGAGTACAGTTGTAAGACAGAAGCGTATAAGAGATCCAGGTGTGGCAAAAATTTTCAAAAACTTTGTTGGAGAATGTGTTATTGTCTAGTGAAACCAGACTGAAACATTTGGGCCACAGGAAAACAAGATAATCAAGGGACACAATGACCATAGTGCAGTGGTGTCCAAAGTTGGTGCTCGAGGGCCGGCATCCTGCATGTTTTAGTTCTCTCCCTGATGGTAGCAACTCCCTCCTCAGTATTTCAGTGTTCTGCAGAGGCCTGCTAGTTGAGCCATCATTTGATCCAGGTGTGTTGAACCAAGGAGAGAACTGAAACATACCAAGGTAGATGAAGGTTGAAATTAAATGAAAAGCTGCTTCAATAAGGTTTATTCTGACTCTGAACAGATGAACAACTCAATTCGTGGAGGTGCCAGTACTTTTCTCAGCTGAGCTGAAACAAAACTGACATTTTCTTTGGACCGAAAGAGGAACGATCTCGAGTCAGCACGCAGCTTCAGTTATTACAACCAGAAACTCCTAATAAGCCCTGGAATCTGGGTGTAGTGATGGTCTCAGACCTGAACCTTCAAGAACACTTCAAGACAATTACAAAGTCAGCCTTCTATTACCTGAAAAACATTTCCAGGATTAAAGGACTAATGCAGCTGATCGAGAACGCTGCTGCTCACATTCTCACTAAGACCAGGAAGACAGAGCACATCACCCCAGTTCTAAAGTCCTTCCACTGGCTCCCTGGACCTCAGATAATACCCTTAAAAAAAAAAAAAAAAAAAAAAAAAATCACTTAATGGCTTAGCAGCAAAATACATTAAAGACCTGTTGTTGCTGTTGTATCAACCTGCCAGACCACTCGGGTCTTCTGGTTCTAGTCTACTCTGCAGAACCAGAACCAAACATGTAGCAGCAGCTTTCAGTTTTTATGCTCCACAGATCTGGAACAACTTCCAGAAAACTGCAAAACAGCCAAAACTCTGATTTCCCTTAAATCAAGGCTAAAACCCCATTTGTTTAGAGCTGTCTTTAATAGTAAGTGGAACATTGATTAATT
Organism: Anableps anableps; assembly: GCA_014839685.1. Taxonomy (NCBI): domain Eukaryota; kingdom Metazoa; phylum Chordata; class Actinopteri; order Cyprinodontiformes; family Anablepidae; genus Anableps; species Anableps anableps. Next base: position 40,044,845 of record CM026065.1, on the reverse strand, counting down.
CAGTATTTGATGATGATTACGCTTGATGTTGATGATGGTATTTGACCAAATGTAATGTTTGCTGTTCCCAATATAATTGATTATGTTTTAATTCCGTGAAGCACTTTGAACTGCCTTGTTGCTAAAATGTGCTATACAGATAAACTTGACTAGATTGGGGTGTGCAAATGTATTATTGCACAATTTTTACCCCCAGACAGATTTCTCATTTTAAATGTAAACATTATATAAAGATGGATAAAAATTTGACAGCTGGTGTTGAAATAACCCATCTTGTGGACCACAAGATGGGGCTGTTACACCAAAACTGCAACAAGATCAGATCCAAACAAGAGTCAGACTTGGCCATAAACAGATTTTTGATGTCTATCCTTTAATCAACATGTTAATGTCTTCAGATTTATACACAATTTGTACATTGTTCTTTTTGTTGCGCTCTCTGTCTTCGAGCTTTAAAGCACGTTAAGGTTTCAGGTCTTTTCACAACACAACTCATCAGATGAGACAATGGTGCCTTTTTATTAAAAAAAAAAAAAAAAAAAAAAAAATGTTGAAACAATTCAAATATGACCTCAGGAAGCAAAATGCTCCTCCAAAATAACAGTGACCCAAAATATTAAAATAATAATAAAGAAAAATTAATTTGTCAAGTAATACTAAAAATAGAGCATCAAAAAAAATGTTACAGAGATGGAATAAACATGGCTAAAAAGACCACACTATTAGCTACCAGAGAGAGAAAAGACAAAAGGTCCATTGCAATAAAAGAAAGACTGTCAAGTGCTGGGGTAAATATATATATCTGCTTCATTTGTCATGTTTCCGAGCAATAAAATCCTGATGTAGCCTGCAAAAATATCCAGAAAAATCCAACATATCCTGACAGTTTTTAAAAAGTACACATACCGAGCGTTTATATTACATCCAAGCCGACCCCAAGGTCACCATTTGTTACAAATAGTTATCAAAAGAAGCCACAAGTTTTGATTTTTCTGAGACGCTCTGACAAGAAAAATGGCTTTCTTGCGTCCAAAAGCTTATTTTCATATATACCACTATTAAAAAAAAAAAAAAAAAAAAAAAAAAAAAAAAAAAAAAAAAATCACTAAAATATACACCGAGAAGATGAAACAAGATACAAAAACAAAAGCATTCAAAATAAAATTCAGTCTAAATAAAGCAAAGAGAGAGAGTCAAAATAGTCCTTTTTTTTTTTTTTTTTTTTTTTTTTTTTTTTCTCCGCATCAACTTGGTTGGACGTTTGGTGAGACGAGATGAGATCCCTCAGTCTTCCTTAGTGCAGTCTGTCAAAAAAACCCAAAAACAACAACAAAAAACAAGAGGTGTTTGGTCGGTCGGGTGGAAACCCCCCGAATGGTCTCAAAACATTTCCAGTGAGAGATTGAAGAGAGGGAGGGGGCGAGTGTGGGCCTGGTGGACTATACAAAAAGGGGGACAGGTGACAAATAAGTTAGAATAAGTTAGTGCCGGTGGAGGAAGAGGAATCTGTGCTGCGGTTTCTCAGTGCAGTGCCCTCGGAGATGAGAAGACAGACGGGTGGGGTTCTGGGGTGACGGTGCTCCTGCAAAAATTCATGATTGTCTTGTTCAGTTCAGCGCCTTCAGGAAGTGTGGGAGGAGTTAAATCTGTTCCGGTGTGGCTGTGTTGAAGAGGGTGAGGAGGTGAAGAAGTGTGGGGGGTGTGTGTGTGGAGGGAGTTGGGGGGGTTGTCCCTCTGAGAACTGGAGGCTTCAGTTTTGGAGATTTTGGGGTCTTCATGGAATCTAACAGGCCTCCATCTCGAGCAGAGGGCCCGTCGCTGCTGCCTTCGCTTTGCACGTGGAGAAGTTGTTCCTCTTTCCTCCTGAGGGAAGCAGAAAACAGAAGATTTTAAACATCTGCAGCAAACGTCGCTCACATTCCAGATAAGTGCATCAGGATGAGCCGTCTCACCCCGCAGGCATGCACATCGTCATTCCCATCTACTCCATCATTACTGTGGGCTTTTTTGTTCTTAGCGATTCAGTTGACTGAATGGAGCGTCGAGCCACGCTCCCAACTACAGAGGAGGTCAGAGGTCAGCAACAGGATGTGAGCTGGCCCGGCTTTGATGTAAAGCGCTGCCGTGACCCAGCTGGCAGCACTTCTCTGTTTTTACCGTCTCGCCCCAAACGTGCAGCTTCTGGCTGACATTTAAGCTCCAGCTGCAGGTGGGCGCCGTGGAAAAAACAGGACAAAAGCGAAAAAAAGAAATCCGGCTTTTTGTCTGAATGCCCACGTTATACATTTATGGCATCAGAAAAAGGCGCAACCTCAAATATAACTGGCCCTCTGATAGTTCCCAGTCCAGTTCTTGACAGCTTTGACTGGTTTTACAGCTAATTTTCAACTATTAGGAAAGCAGTTCCTCTTTAATGTGAGAAAGCTGCTCTTCTTCCTCAGTCCCTCCTTTAGGTTTTCTGAACTTCAGTGGCTACGTTCACATCGCACGTCTTGATGCTCAATTCTGATTTTCTTTGTGTGTGTGGTTGTTCATACTACTGAATGATGCGACCACAAAGCGACCCACGTGAGCAGCTTGTTTACAGAAGTAACAGTGGACGCCACCGTCTACGGATCGATTTTAAAGTTATTCAGCAACGAGAGCCGACAACATCGTCACAAGATCATAACAAAATGAAGGAAGCTAATAAAAAGAAAGCACAACTAATATCAATGGTCTTTTGAGGAGCATTGACTGCAACTTCTGTCTGTTTGGATGTGTAGATGGAACCAAGAGTGCTGGGATTTGTGATGTAATGGACTTTACTGACAGACTTTTCATAATCATGATTTTCAGCCATTGTTTACGTCCAGATTTACCACGTCTGTCTTCTTCTGGTGCCAAATTATGACTCATGTCAAACGTCAATGACATAAAAGTCGGATATGCGAGATGACGGTCTGACTGCAGACGCTTGGAAAACCATTGGAGTTGATCCAATTTAGTACCATATGTGGATGTGGTAAAGATCAGATTTTTGGGGGGTGAAAAGATCGGAATCGGGTCATTTAGACTATCGTAAAACTGTCAGAAATGGGCCGCATATGGGCAAAATAAAAAATAAATCGAATTTGGGTCACATTTGCCAGCTGTGTGAAAGTACCCATAGATAGTCAGGAGAGGAAGCTGGAATCAAACCAAACACTTTCTGATTGCAAGATGACTATACTTCCCAGAGTGCCCCCTCTACTGGTCAAGCAAAGAGTTAGCATAAAGATTGCCCCAGTTTTCAAACAAAGACTTGTTGCTCAGCAAGCACTGGAAACTATCTACAGCTGTGTATCATCAGCATAGAAACAAGACAACGTTTCTAACAAGTGGAATAAAAGGGAATTCGGTTGTTTTTATCTGGAAAACATTTTGAAGTGTTTTCAAAATTGGACCAGTACTATAAACAGCTCCTTCAGTGACAGACTGCTGCATCCTAATGCTGCAGTACAAGGTGGACACTTGTGCACTTTGATGTCAGATGCTTGATATCAAGTGTCAAAATCACTCTAGAAAGGCGTCTGAGCAAAGTGTGGAAAGACGCACGTTCGGAGGAGCATCTTGACGTTTGGTTGTTTTCATCTGTCGGTCTCTTTGTACAATAGCGGATGAAATTCAGAGAGCGGCTTGGCTTTATTTGCTGGAAGCAAGAGAACGTTGTCGTCAGGTGCCTCTGCACCATGTCTGGATCCATCGGATAATTCAGAGGTGTTCTGAGTTTGGTGAGTTTCAACACCGACTCCAGGAGCTGCGCGCTGACGATGGTCACTTTCAGTGATTTTCATCTCACTCGAGCCCAGTTTGACAACCTGCTCGACTGGTTGTAGATGACAATAGGACAGGCACAGACAGCGACCATGAGTTTGTTGTCCATTGTTGTCTTTGTGTGATGTGACTCTTGGTCTTTCCATCCCCTCGGAAAATGCGCCACTACATCACATAGCAAGACATGTCGTGAGACTTTTTGACACCCCCTAAACACGTGTCCACATAGATTTTACATGTAAACTAGACGCCCCTGTTGCTCAAATCGTGTTCGGTCTGAACGTACTATAAGTGCACAAGGGAGCGTTATAGGTGATCCTTCCAGCAGCTGTTAGACTCTATAACCATCACTGCTTCCAACAGAATCAATAAGTATTTACATCCCTGCTGGCATTTCCACTTGTAGACATTTGGATTTTTGAACAGTTCCATCTAAAGAAAAGCAACCCCACAGCTGCCTATCTTCCTGGGAGTACAGTAGTCTTTTTGTGAAGACAAGTGTTGATTTCATAGGAAACAAAGCATTTTGCTTTACACACAATAACTTAGTTTCATTACTTTTCAAGCTTTGTTATGCCATGCGCCAGAGTCATAATTTCCAAAATGAACTGCACACAACTCTCTGCACACTGATGGATCACAATGATGACCCGGATGAGCTAAATCTGATTCACGCCGACAAAGATCTGAAGTTTTATCCAAACCTACTTGAAGAGATGCTTGGGAAACTGGCCCCCGCTCCCTCGCTGGGAAATTGTTTGTCAAACTGTTCTTTTTTCCCCCCCTGTGAACTGGGCTAACATATCAGAGTTTGCTTCAGCTATTGACAAGCTATAAAGGAGAGTTATTTTAGACCAGAGCAGCATCAAATAGAATCCGTGATCAAAGTGGAGAGGCAGAGACAGAGGTGGGTAGATGCCTCCTGTGACTCAAACGATGTCTGAATGGTGAGGATGAGTGAAAAAGAAAAAGCAATGATATTAGTTTGTCTCTCCCTTGTGGCAAAGCGGAGTGTTTTTGAGTGAGAGAAGTCAGTGGAGTCCTAAAACACAAAGCCAGCAGACTGCTTTACCACATGTGGATAAAAGGGAACGGGACAGAGGCCACCTTTCCCGAAGGAGAGCTGACCCTGGAGTTGCATGCGGAAAGAGAGAGAGATCTCCTGTCGCTTTTATTTACCTCCGCTGCCCTCCCTCTTTTCATCCCAGGATCTGAAAGCAGGTCTGCACGCCCGGCCCCTGCACCCAGTTTCCTGGGGAGCATTTTTCCTTCCCCCACGGCAGACATGAAAAGCACCGACCTTCCTGCCTGGGGAAGAGTCCTGAGGGCTCCGGGTGACTTTGTTCGAGTGCGTTTGAAAAGGGGAATAAAAAAAGTGCCGGTGGTCACAGCAGGGCTGGTGGTTGGCTGCAGGGGTGCAGCTTCACAAGGTCTGGCCGACAAACCCTGGGATTCAGGAGCAACTTGACCCTTCCTCACCTCCCTTCTCTGCCTCCTTCTACATTAGAGCTCAAGAATGCTCGCTGGAATCCTTTTTTTTTTTTTTTTTTTTTTTTTTTTTTTTTTTTGCAGGAAATGAAACGCTCCTCTGTTTGGAGGGTGAGCGAAGTTTTACCCCCCCCCCAATTCCTTTGCCTTTACACGACGGACGGATGGAGGGAAGGGGGAGGAAGGAGTCTACCCCAGCGTTTGAAGTGTGGGAGGTTAAGATAGCTGGCACAGCCTCGTGCCTCAATCGCTGCTTTCACCTCGCCGGCCAAATCAAAGTACCCACAGCTGGGCCCCCCACCCCCTTCCAACTCCCTCAATCCAGAACGCTGGGGTTTTTCTGTTTGGAGCCATTAAAAAGAAAAACACAGCCGACAAATTACCCTAAAAATAAGCCAGGAGAGGAGAGGTGCGAGAAGCAGAAGCTGAGGTGCAGAGTTGACTGCAGGAGAGAGGAAGGGGAAATTGGGGAGACTTCATGCCTGAGAGGGCTTTACAGAAGTTTCAACCCAGCTCTCATTCCTTTACACTTCACTTTCAAGCACTCAGACTTTCATGTAATCCTTAAAAAAACAAAACAAAAAAAAAAAAAACACTTGATCATTTGTTCTTTAGGCTTTCTGTAGATCTTTCTATGGTTTTCTGTGGACTTTGCTCATTTTTTTCGCTCCAAGGTTCCTAAACCTGGAAAAGTATGAAATTTAAGTTTGCTCCATCCAAGTGTGGATAAGTATGGAAGTGCACTCATCTGCCCATTTATCCTACCATCCCTCATTGCATCCATCAATTTGGCAATCCATACAGCTGCCCATCCACTGATCATTCCTTCCACCTTTACAGTTTCTAGTTTTAACAATTTGATAGAGCTAAAAATGTGGCTAGATTTGAGGTGATGGGTTATCTCATTGAATAGAACAGCTTGGTCTACAGTTTGTGGGGGGCAGCAGCGCCCCTGAGATGCATCAGTCATTATCAATAAAAGAACATTAACATAAGGGGTGGGCACCGCTAACTAAAAAAAATTAGCTGTGCTAACCCTGAAGGACTAATCAATGATATTACTTCCGCTAACGCTAAAGTGCTAAACCAACGTGTTATTTAGCATTATTTGTTTAACTCCCCTGGTTGTTCGCGTAAGTGTTGTATTTTTCTGTATACCTCATTTGTTTTTGTTGTATACTTGCCACTTGCTCAATAAAGTTTATTTAAAAAAAAAAAAAAAAAAAGAGAACATGAGGAGAGGAAACGGAACTGCGTCATAAACAGTCTGCACCCACTTCAAAATAAGAGCAGGAATATCAACGTCTAACTACCTGAAGAATTCTGAACAGTCGATAAACTTCAACATAGATGTTGAACTTTATTGAACTGAAGTTTTACTAAACAGCCAAGTAAGTTAATGCTTTAGAATTTATTGAAAGCTAAGTGTGCTAAACGTTTTCAAAGTTAGCAAAAATGCTAAACAAAGAATTAGCTCTGCTATTAGTGGATTACCAGAAGTGTGCCCACCACTGGTTAACGTTGATGCATCGTTCCATTCCTGGTATAAAACTGTGTTGGAAGTAGACAGCTACGTTGTGACTGGCTAGTTTTTCACAAAATCAGGAAGTCGATGATATTTGTTCCTTATGTCTGCAGCAAGGGTTGGTCTTTTTGGATGCTTTGTATCCAAATCACAATTAAATTTTCCAATATAAATTCATGTCTACAGTAAGGTGCTTATGAGGCCGCATTAAATAACGTCTACCTTTAGGAAGTTGCTAAAAGTTGGTTTAGTTTGATCAGAGAAACTATATAAAGTATAAATATACATGGGATTTCATTTTTTTTCACGATTATCTTTATGATTCTTCAAAAAAAGCAACTAAGAAGACAAACATACACTCAAAAAAATGAATCATTGACTTAACATATTTTTTTCTTTTCAACAGGTTCCACATAATTGTACTTTAACTGAAAGCAAAAAGATATGGTAATCTGTTATCCTTTCTAGAGTAAATCAATTTAACCCAACAGAAACATTTTGTGTTAACTGGACTTAAAATGTTAATGTAATGTGGCCAACTGCCCTGGTTCACTTCTCAGAGTTTGCACAGCGAAGTAAATGGGTTTAAAATGGTTTGCTTGGTGTGAATTGGTGGAACTGACCCAAAGTCGTCATCACCGCAGTCCTGCTGTCTTTTTTTTTTTTTTTTTTTTTTTTTTTTTTAAAAAGGTAAATGGGCTGTTCTTATATAGCACTTTATAAAGTCCAGAGGACCCCAACACGCTTCACACTACATTCACCCATTCACACACTGATAATGGGAGGCTACTGGATTGTAGCCACAGCTGCCCTGGGGCAGTCTGACAGAGGCGAGGCTGCCATGCACCGGCGCCACCGGGCCCTCTGACCACCACCAGCAGGTAAGGCAGATGAAGTGTCTTGCCCAAGGACACAATGATGGAGACGGAGACTACAGGACAAACTCCTATGTTGTCTCGTAATTGGTGGGTTTTTTCAATAAATTGAAATCGGTTTGTTTTCTCAAACCTGAATTTGAGTCGAGTGGAAAATGTGTCAAAACCCTGACACTGTCTGTTCAGAGCAAAAGAACTTTCGCACTTAAAAATATATTTCTTCTTGAAGCTCGACTCCTCCAAACATTAAAAAACACGGTAAGAAACATGACCAACAATTTCCTAAAGTCCAGCTGGACTTCCTGCAGAACTGCTTCATTTTTAATCCACTTAGTTTGGTGACAGTTTAAAAAAAATAAATAAATAAAGCTCTACTTCCCAAAATTAAGTGCAGAAGAGGGCAGGGGGTTGTTTTTCCACAGGGGCTATCAGGAAAAGTCAGGAAGGGCTGAATCTGAGGGAGGATAGCTGATCACTGCAGGGTAGAGAAGGGTGAGGTCTGATTGTGGTGAACAGCAAGGGAACGGGGCTGGGTACAGCCACCAAAAGCCCCAAACCTCAGGCATGCGTGGGCGAGACTCGGAGAGCAGAGAGGAGGGTGGGAGGAGTGGAGTGGAAGGGTTGGGGGGGGGGGGTCAGTGGGAGCCATCGCCCACATCTGAAGGAACGTCGCTGGGGGCCCGAGCAGCTGAAGTCTGGCCCCGTGCCCCCTCAGTCTGAGCCTCTGCAGGCTGGGAGAGAGGAGGTGGGGGGGGGGACGGTACGTTCAAAGAGCCGGCACAATGACTGCTCCCTCTGCTGCGGTCACGCTTCAAAAGGACTCGGCTGCCTCTCATATTCAGCACCAAGACAGAGGAGAGGGGCAGGAAAACCTCAGTGGGGAAAATCCGTGGAGTAAAGAGGCAGAAAACGAGCCGGGGTTCGGGTTCTGCCTCATTCGGCAGAACCCGAACCCCGGCAAATAACCTGAATACCCTTGAAATAACACACAACTAACTTAAAAGTAACTTTTCGGCAGATGTAGGAGCTTGTTTTAAGTCAATAATTCCTTAATATTGATGAGTTAGTTTTATCTTATTTCAAGTGTACTAAAATATTTGCAGTAGAAACTAGACCTTGGTGAGATGTGGTGTTTTTGCAGTGGATCGTCCTCACAGAAACACAGAGGGCCTTCATTCACTGATAAGGATCTTATGGAGGGTCGCAACTCTGCCCCTCTTAAGACTGTGGGAGCCCTGAGGAGTCTTCGGGGGGGTGAGAACGGGGGAGGAAGAGAGGAAGCAGAGAAGACATGACAAAAAGCAACGAGACCGGACCCTCATAGAGTTACTGCAGCTGGCTAAACCTCAGCACAATGGGCCCATGACTCAATCAAAACAAATCCTGCGTTCCAGTCTAAACAACCCCAAGTGTCGCAGCCGGGTTCCCCCCTCGGAGCGTCAAAAAGGGGCCGGGACGGGCCGGGAGCGCTCCGTCAGTGTGAGAGATCCACAAACTTTAATTACACAGGCTCCAACTGAGTGCTGAGAGGGTTGTTTTACTCAACAGAGTGTGCTTTGTAAGAGGTGAGGTGGAGGGGGGGCATTTCCTATTCCATTTCCTACCTCCAGAAACGTTAGCCGAGGTGTTGCTCCGTTTTGAGTCCAAATTTCCACCTCCTACATCCAACAATCCCACATTCCAGCCAGTTTTGAAAGAAAACATCCTCTCGTTTTGCATTTGCTGCTCGAAGCAAGTCCACCAGTCGGTTTTTATCATTTTTTTTTTCACATCCAGAGTCCTTTCCCAATTAGGTGGGGTCACTAATAAGGCAGGGTGTGGAGGCACTGGGCTGTGGCCCAGAGGCTCAGCGTCAGATTGAACTGGAGGCAGATGCCGAATCTCGCCTAATTGCAGCTGGGGTGTGTGGCTGGCTGCGTCGATCTGCGAGCGCGCGCGTTGGGATGAGGTTCTGAGAGAAAGACGATGAGAAGCAACAAATAACGGGACAGCATTTGGCAACGGAGACCGGAGGATGAGTGGCAGTTGGATGAGATTGGCTCAACTCAGGGTTGTTTTTTTTTTTTTTTTTCCTTTTGGCCCATTTACCCGAACACACACGCTCCCTCTGTCTTCCTCTTTTCTCATCAAAGACGTTTGACAGCTGACTTCTGGCTGCTCACATCAGAGGGATCGGAGCGAGGGCACGGCTTCCAAAGAGACGACGACAGAGCTGAGGGGAGGGGCCGCAGAAGCTGGAACAACACTTTCATTATATTTTCCGGAGCAGGAAAACTGGCCGTTAATTGCAGAGTTTCGTTTTAAAAAAAGACATCCTGGATGTGACTGAAAACAAGCGGAGAATCGTGCCTTCTGCAGCGCCGTGGCCCTCTCTAGCAGGTCTAAAAAGCCAGCTTTGTTGGGTGATAAAACGAGCAGCAGCTGAAATGAGGGGGAAAGCCTGGAGGGCGTGCAGATAACCATCACAGGCTGTGAATCAGCGGCTGACTCAGACAAAAGGCTAACAGCGAGGAGGAACGGATTCCAGCGAGCAAGAAAAATAAAGCCGAGGTGACAGAGAAACAGAGTTATCAGGAGACGAGGCATAAAAAAAACAGCCTGAAAGACAGAAAAAACACAGCGGAGACCAGAAAATATAAAGATATTCTCCTCATACTGGGCAAAAGTCTTTTTTCCCCAGCAGTCAGACTTTTTGTAGTCTTAAGAGAGGATTTATATGTAAGAGGATTAGGGCCACTGAAAAAAATAAAAATTCTGACTATAATCGGCCATGTTAGAAAAAAAAAATTGCTTAAATTTAACATGTTTCTCAAGAAAGTTAGTTCTCCTGCACAATTCACGTCTGTCGATGAAGCTGGTTGATCCCAGCTGCCCACCTGCACTGAAGTGGGAACTCTGAGAAAAATGTGAGAACTCTGAGATTAAAGACAAATTCTGATTTTTTTTTTTTTTTTTTAAGTCAGGTTTCTGGTATTCATGTGGGAATTTTTAGATAGAAATGAGCACTGAGAAAAAGTAAAAATTCTGAGATTAAAGTGGGAATTCTGGGGGAAACAAAAAAACAAACAAAAAAAACAAAACAAAAAAAAAAAAATCAGAACTTTGAAAATCAGAATGTTAGAAAATTTAGCGGTTCTGAACTTTTTAAAACCTCTGTATACTCCCATACTGGGAGCTGGTCTTGTCAAGCCTCAAATTTCCAGGATTTTTAAGTTTTTAGGCTTTAATTTAATTGTACAGATGGACAGTCAGCAACACCATTTATAGAAATAATCTACTCATGTATTTTTAATGTAGTTTCTAGAGTTGAAGCTTTATGGTCTTTATTTGGTTAAACTATGTTACTTTAATCGGATGCTTAAGGACTGAGGCAGGATAAAACACAAAGTAGGCAACACACTCAAGCTATTCTCAGAGCAGGGGGCATCTACACAGGGGGTGCCAACTCCCCACTGACTGCAATAGAAAACTGACTTGGGGCCCAAAGAGAGAGGTTATTTGCCTGTGTAGTCCCCTTTTTAATGGCGCCCTGGACAATTTCCCATATGTTCCATATCAAGTTCATAATTAAGAGTTAAACAATTTGAACAAAATCTGAAGCAAAGCATTTGATTAGTAGATGATGTACAATTTATTCTGAGAATCTATGATTTTCATCTGTTGGTACAGAAATAATGAATGAGGCTTGGAAACAGACTTTTAAATGGAGATGTATTGATCAGAAAGAATAAGAATATGCTGCAGGTTATTTGTGGTTTTTAGTGCAACACAAAATGAAGAAATTAGACGATTATCCCAATTATGCATCAAGCCATACGCCCATAACCTTTATTTGAGTTATATTCAACTCAAAAGTGAATCAAACTGCATGTTGATGCATTAATTTATTGGAAATGGTTCTTAGGCTGTTTTCCCACCTGATAGTCTGGTAGACTCAGTTTGACTGGGAACCAGAACTGCTACATTTGTTACATTTTCAGCTGCTGCGGTTCTCTTTCACACTGCGCTGTGTCAAACTAACCAAACCCTTTAGAAGAACCTGTTCCCTTCCTCGCCTGTGGGGGCGCTGGACCAAGAACCACTGAAGGAAACGACAGGAAAACCTCTGAAGAAGACGCTGAGCGCAACTTCCTTCTTCACGAAATGTAAACAAAAATGGGGTGTTGTCAGATTTTAGCGGTAGTAGGATTTCTCTTTTGTCTTTGGCCATTTCTCCCACTAGCGTGAGACTGGCGCGTTTGTTTTGGTTGTACTGACCCAGGATGCCCTGCATTATAGTCCGCTTCCTGCTTCTGGAGCGGTCTCTGGTCTGCTTGAAGTTCACATCTGCATTCAAACTGCACCAGAGCTCACTTCAACCGAACTGAGACCTCGGTTCGTAGGCGGACCAGAGTTTACTTTTTCAGTCTGCATCAAAGTTCGATAATGCGTTCACACCTCCTCAAACGAACCGGATTTTCTAGGAAAACGAACTAGAATTCAATTAAAGCGGACTAAACAGGGCGGGTGTGGATGCGGCCTTAGGTTTCACTTATGTGATATTTAGAGAAAAAAGAAAAAACATCCAAATCTGATCTCTGAAGAGTTGCTCTCCAATTTTCAAAGCTAAACTGCTTGAAACTTTTTTTGATTTGACACTTAATTTTTCTCCATTTTCTAATGTCTTAAAACTTGTACGGCACAACACCTTCAGCTTCAAGAACAAAAACAGGCAAAGTCCAAAGAAAAACCTTAAAAAACCCAAAAACTATTGATCAGGCCCTCTTAATGGCTGCTTGGAAGCAAAACAAAACACTCTCGCAGTGGTTTAAACACATTTCTCTAAACTCAACTTGCACATTTTCGTCTCAGTCTTCTTCATTACGACTGTAAAATAGAAAGAAAGAAAATGTTTGGAGCTTAAATGAAGAATCAATTAAAATAACGTTTCTCCCTAACTGTTCAAACAGAGAGAGGCAGATGGGACGGATGAAAAAAAAACAGACAAACGAGTTCATTTAAAGATGTTTTTGGCATCTACAGCAGGCTAACCTCAATCCAGCTCTTTGGGATCTGCATAAATTGAGGGCTTGGAGAGTTGTGGCAGTATCCCTGGTATTATGCATATTAGTTTAAGGCTGTCACTGAGAATCAGCCGGGGTGTCCATCCCGCCGCGGCTAGGCGGTGCTAATTATTGGATCAGAGATGAAGTGCCTTTTTGCGCTTGCGCTGACGGCTCTTTGAAAACCGGCTGTTTATATTTAAAAAAAGGAGACAAAAGAAAAAGAAGAGTGGCCTAATTTTGGGTTCAGAGAGCGCCGTTGGGTCAAGAATCGATCAAGTGGAAAACCTTTGTGTTGTTGGAACGACTTGTCACATCTGCCTGACTTTCTCTGGAAGCGGAATAACGGGATACTGCCGCTCTCCCAGGGAGACGGTACCGGGGGAAATAGAGCTGCCTTTGCACACGGTGGATGTTGATACAAACTGGGCAATGTTTGACTCTACACTGCAAAAACACAAGATCTCACCAAGGATTTCTGTCTAGATTCTAGTCAAATAATTTAGTACACTTTAATTAAGATGACAATAACCCACAAGGAACTTTTAATAACCCAAATCTTTTGAGAAAGATATATGAGCTTGTTATAAGTCAATACTTTTTGAATACTGATTAAAAAAAATAATTAAAAAAAAAGTACTAGTTCCACTGGCTTTTTGATTTTTTTTTTTTTGCCCCCCCCCCACTTAAAACAGGAAAAATGTCACAAGTGAAAAAAATCTGCCGGTGGAACTAGTACTTCTCAACGTTCAAGAAATATAGACTTAAAACAAGCTCCTATACCCTGCAGAAAAGGGACTTTTAAGTTAGTTTTGTCATATTTCAAGTGTGCGAAGATGTTTGCACTTAGATAAAAATACTTGCCAAGATTTTATGTTTTTGCAGTGTATAGCTCAACGTAATTTTTGGATGTTTAAAAAAAAAAAAAAATTGCCACCTGTGTTATGAGAGCCTTTCAGACCCCAGAGACCCCAGAAGCCATGAAATCTTATTAAGGTGTAGCATCTCATTAGGTTTCTGGCCTCTCAAAAAATAAAGCTTCATCCAACCTGTTCCGCTTTACAAAGGCGACATATGTACTCCATATGGGGCTGAGCTGACATCCAAGCCTCCACCAGCAGTAAAACAACATGTTCCAAGGCTGTTCAACTCCTGTCAGCCAGAGATGCACCGATTGCAGCTTTCTGACCTGCCAATCTGAATTTGGCCAATTTCTGGTCCAATTGAAAAAGAATGTGATCATAATCAGTAATTATCAGCAAAAAGTCCTGAAGAACCAGAAATTAGTTGCCAGTTTTCCCATTGATCAACCCTGAATGGTGACTGGCCTGGTGACTTAAACTCAAACATCCAATCTTCTTTTTTTTTCTTTCCAATGTTCATTTTGGGCGCTAGTGGCCGTTTTGGACAGCAACTTGACAGGAAAGGGGCAGAGAAGGGGGAGAAGACATGCGACAAAAATTCCGGGGTCGAAAGTTGAACTCGGGATAACTATGACGTGGACTATAGCATCCGCATACGGGGCGCCCACTCTTTCCACTACACCATGCGCGATGCCCCAATCCAATCTTTTTTTGATCAGTAAACTCACTACTTGGTTGTATTGTTAACTTGCCTCATTTTTACTATACTTCTAAGGCAACCACCCTATGAACAAAGCTCACAATAGCCACTTGTATCCAGTATCTAATTTTTTGGGTCTTGACCCACACCTCATAACCATAGGTGGGGAGTTGGAACTCAGAGAGGTACAGCTGGGTGAGACTCTGGTCCAGTACTTAACTGAAGAACAGGGACTTATTTGTGTCAGTGGGTGACTTTTGAACAGAAATCACATGTGGACTACCCTCTTATTTAATATCCACATGCTCCCACTAGCTCAGATTATAACAAGTAATAAGATTTGCTACCACAACAACGCAGATGATACACAGCTCTACATTACAATGTCACCAGGTGACTCCAAACCCATCCAATCACTGAATCGATGCTTAGAACAAATCAGTGTGTAGAGGTGCCATAACTATCTTCAGCTGAATAGAAACAAAACTGAAGTTATTATCTTTCGACCTAAATAGGAACGATCCATAGTCAGTGCGTAGCTTCAGTTATTACAGCTAGAAACTAGTGATCAGGCCTGAAATCTGGGTGTAGTGATGGACTCAGACCTGAACCTTCAGAGACACATAAAGACAGTTACAAAGTCAGCCTTCTATCACCTGAAGAATATTTCCAGGATAAATGGACTAAGATAAATGGACTAATGTCCCAACAAGATCTAGAGAAACTATCCACATGTTTATCTTGAGTCGTATTGATTATTGCGACAGTGTCTTCACAGACCCAGAACCAAACATGGAGAAGCAGCATTAAGTTTTTATGCTCTTCTAATGTGGAACAAATTTCCAGAAAACTGCTGAAACACTTGAGTTCCTTTAAATCAAGGCTAAAAACCCACCTGTTTAGAGCTGACTTTGATTCATAATAACTGGAACATTCACCAATATTATTGATGTATATTTGATGATCATTATTCTTGATGACTTTGATGATGGCATTTGACAAAATGTAATGTTTGTTGCTTGTTTCATATTTGGTTACTGTGTTATACACACATACATATATATACACACACATACATACATACACACAGTACTGTGCAAAAGTTTTAGGCAGGTGTGGAAAAAATGCTGTAAACAGAATGCTTTCAGAAATATACATGATTATTTTTTTTTTATCAATTTACAAAATGCAAAGTGAGCGAACA
Source organism: Anableps anableps (assembly GCA_014839685.1). Taxonomy (NCBI): domain Eukaryota; kingdom Metazoa; phylum Chordata; class Actinopteri; order Cyprinodontiformes; family Anablepidae; genus Anableps; species Anableps anableps. The sequence continues at coordinate 40,029,353 of CM026065.1, read as the reverse complement.
AAAGAAAAATCTAAATCAAATCAATATTTAGTGTTACTATCTTTTGCCTTCAAACCAGCATCAATTATTATAGGTACACTTGCACAAAGTCAGGGATTTTGTAGGATTATAGTCAGATGTAAAATCAACCAATTATACCAAACAGGTGCTAATGATCATCAACGTCAGACATAGGTTGAAACACAGTCATGACCTGAAACAGACACAGCTGGGTAGGGGTCTTAAAACTAGGTGAGGAACAACCAAACTCTGCTACCAAGGTGAAGCTGTGAAAGACAGTTTCATATCATGGCAAGATTGAGCACAGCAACATGACAAGGTAGTAATACTGCATCAGTAAGGTCTCTCCAAGGCAACGATTTCAAAGCAGGCTGGGGTTTCAAGATGTGCTGTTCAAGCTCTTTTGAAGAAGCATAAAGAAAGGGCAACATTGAGACACAGTGGTCAGCCAAGGAAACTTCTTGTAGCAGATGAAAGACACATTAAGCTTATTACCCTTCGAAATCAGAAGATGTCCAGCAGTGCCATCAGCACAGAACTGGCAGAAACCAGTGGGATCCAGGTACACCCATCTACTGTACAGAGAAGTCTGGTCAGAAGTGGTCTTCATGGAAGAGTTGAAGCCAAAAAGCTGTACCTCCGACATGGAAACAGGGCCAAGCGGCTCAAGTACGCATGAAAACATAGGAACAGGGGTGCAGCAAAATGGCAGCAGGTGCTCTGGACTGATGAGTCAAAATTTTAAATATTTGGCTGTAGCAAAAGGCAGTTTGTTCGTCGAAGGGCTGGAGAGCGGTACAATAATGAGTGTCTGCAAGCAACAGTGAAGCATGTTGGAGGTTCCTTGAACATCTGGGGCTGCATTTCTACAAATGGAGTTGGAGACTTGGTCAGGATTGATGGCGTTCTCAATGCTGAGAAATACAGTCAGATACTTATCCATCATGCAGTACCATCAGGGAGGCATATGATTGGCCACAAATTTATTCTGCAGAAGGACAACGACCCAAAACATACAGCCAAAGTCATTAAGAAGCAGCTTCAGTGTAAAGAAGAACAAGAAGTACTGGAAGTGATGGTATGGCCCCCACAGAGCCCTGATCTCAGCATCATCGAGTGTGTCTGGGATTACATGTGAGAAAGCCGACATCCACAGAAGATCTGTGGTTAGTTCTCCAAGATGTTTGGAACAACCTACCAAAAACTGTGTGCAAGTGTACCTAGAAGAATTGCTGCTGTTTTGAAGGCAAAGGGTAGCCACACCAAACACTGATTTGGCATTTTGTTGATTGATGAAAATACATGATTAGCACTTCCATTTTTGAAAGCATTCTTTGTTTGCAGTATTTCTTCACACCTGCCTAAAACTTTTACACAGTACTATATATACATATTTACACTCTTACATGTCTATCTTGTAAAATAAACACATTTCCCACCACATATTACTGCTGTTGATGCGAGGAGCCATACTGAAATGTGACATCGGCCATACAAGTTGTAACTGGGGGTAGTCGGAGTTGCTCCCATTTTCCCAGTGGGAAATCCCACTTCAGAGGGTGTTCCAGTTGAGTTGTTTGATTGGGAAGTCGTAAGTTCCCAGTTCCGAGGACAACTCGAATGCAGCCTGTATATGGGTCGCACACTGTGCCATCACTACATCCCACTATGTTGCATTGTTATCATGTGAAGTACTTTGAACTTATTGCTGAATGCGCTCTAGAAATAAACTTGACATAAATCGGGAACACCACCTTTTGGCTCAGCCTCTTCTACACGTCTAACGAACTGATCGATTTGCCGTCATTATATCAGAAGGAGACCTGATTGATCTATCCATCTCCCATTCTATCCCGGTATCACTCTTGAACAAGCCAGCAGGATACCCAAACTCTTCAACCCTGAATTCCAGGGATGAGACTCATTCTGGCTACAAAACCTTCACAGCTGACTAAATTTGAAACTACTTAAACTTGAATTTCTATAAAGATAATTTGGTAGCATGGATTAGGTGCTTTGCTATGTTGCATTCACAGACCACTGAAAAAAACCATTCTTGAGAGTCAAATCTAGTCCAAGCCTCTATGGTTTACACATTTTTTACACAACAGAATAGAATACACACACGTGCAGGCATTCAACACACTTTGGGTTAGTATAGAGTGCTACACAATGACTATGATGAGGTTATGGTGGACCTGTTTAGGATTAGTCTGTGAGCACAAGCTCTAAAGTCAGCGGTTAACAGTTTAAAAAGGAAACTTGACAAATATTAAGGGCATAGAGGTGGTCTTACCATATTCTCAGATGTACGCCGTTTTCATTCTCTGGCCTGTACCTGCAGAAAATTGCATCTTTTTTAACAGGTTGTTGGGGTTTTTTTTTACGTATCTGGACGGTAACCGTCCATGTGGACTTACACAGACCATGAAATACTGACATTTAACCTAAGGTGTAATTCTCAGTGGATTATGGCTGCAGAACTATAAGGGGGGTTTGAAAAGCGCAGATAAACAAGGTCAGCAGAGAGACATACTGTGGTGCAGCAGGCAGAAAAATAGTGTAAAGCCCAGAATCAGTAAGTACTCTGAAGAAAAAGACAGACTAATCCCAAAGTAGGTGTAATATATGGAGGCAACGGCGGGATAAAAATGAATGGATCAGGGGATGCTCAGGGTACAAATAAAAAAAAAAAAAAAAAAAAAAAAAATTCGAGTCAGAATGCTGATGGTTGATGAATTTGGATCACATTTGGCTCTACTTTGATTTGCATTTAGTTCCTTTTTAGTGGGAAATAATTATGCAGCAAAACACCATAACAGATTAATAATCCCAAACTCCTAAATGCAAAAAAACACAAACAGAAAAAGGAAAAGCTCTTGCAGCACTCACCTGTGGCCGTTTCCTGCATCTTCTCCCTCTTCCGCTTCTTCTTCTTCCCCTAAAAATATACAGAGGAACGCATAAAGTGTGGCTCCAGCACTCACGCTCACTAGACCACTCGGATATCCTGCTGCTGACTGCCATGTTCACTCATCCCCTGCTGGGCATCCGAGCAGCAGAACCCCGGCCTCCGGAGTCCACCGCAACCTGCAGCCCTGAGAGGGACCGCCCAGCCGCGAGCCTCATCTCACAGCTGGGCATACAGCCTGATCTGTGTACATTAGGGCTTAAAAATAAAATCTCATTTTTTTCACACCAGATCCGATTTTAATCGATTTCTTTTCTCGCTTTATTTTTTTCTAAAAAAGAAATTAGAAATGTCAGAAAATATTTTCAAAAAGTGGCTTTTATTTCAATCATCCCTTCTGTGGGTTGTACGACTGAGTATTTAGGCCAGGCTACAAGAACTTTTGTTGAATTATGAGAATATATACTATAGTGAAGATGCTATTTTACCAGAAAAAACTTAAAATTATGAGAAAAGCTTTGATAAAGTTATCAAGATTTGATGTGACCAGCTCTTTCTTTGAAACACACAGTTGTTTGTGCGATCATTTCAAAGTCCTGCTACTGATAATTTGATGTTGATGTGTTAAAAGATTAAGTATTTCTATGAAGTATGATCTGTGAAACTTATACCGAAGTACAACTTCACGAAATGCTCAGCATTCCTCATTTAAATTTTTTGTTATTTTTCGTGTAAGAATTCTCGTAAAGTTACTACTTCATTCTCCTAATATCACGACTTTATTCTGGTTATGACTTTATTGTCATACAACTTTATTCTTGTGTTACTACGACTGTATTCTAGTAATATTATGACTTTATTGCTGTGATTAAAAAAAAATTAAAATCTTAGGCTGGCCCTAATACTCCGTCGTAGAGTTGACCTGAATTCAAAGTCCAAAATAAATAGAAACTGTAAAACACCTATGCGCTCCTTTGTTGGAGTGCATAGGTGAAAAAAACATCAGTTTTTTTCCAAAAATGTAATCTTGGAAACCTAAAAATTAAATTAATCGATAAAATCGATTTATCGCCCAGCCCTAGTCTACATCTGAAGTCGTGAGGGTGACAAACATTAAGAGCAATTAAAATATTCTCTAAAATCCGAGCAGTATCCTCTGCAGAGAATAGCACTCTCCTTTCAGTAAGGACATGTGAGGATTTACAGCTTCAGTTAAATCCCCGAAGGGGGGACTAAAGGTATAGATAGCAGCGAGGAGTCGTTCTAGTCAAATATGAGAAGCACTTTGGTTTCCAGCTGCAAAGTCTGCTAATCCACTTATTCATGAGCTAATCTGCCTTCTGCCGCTGCGGCAGGCGGCGAGGAGGACAGACCGAGCGAGTGTGGGTGAAAGGAAGGATGAGAGAGGTGCAGCATGGCTGAACTGTGCACGCTGCACGCTCTCTGTGCCAGCGTGGGGTTTCCAGGCAAGACATGCTTCCAGTCTGCAGCTGATGATTCAGACAAGAGGAAGAAACAGCTCGCATGAGTCATGCTCTTATCTTTCTGACGTGAATACCAGAAAGACGTGCAACTTCTGCTCGAAAAGCTAGAAATAGTTTCAGTCCAAAAACACCTGGACTGTCTGCAGCTGATGATGCGATTGGGTCCCTCTCAGAGCGACGTGTCAGCGGCGGAGCGGCGGAGGCAGAAAGAGGAGGAATGCTGTCGATGTCCGAGGGGAGGCAGGTAAACACCACAAAGCACTTCGGTGGTGGAGTGAAGGTGAGTGCCGGAGCCACACTTTTAATAAAAGCTGGTGCTCTCTCTCAGAAAAAAATCCCATACATCACATTCATACATACACACGAGGACAGCTTTGGATACACACTTCTAAAGTGATACACAGAACTGTGCTGAGGTATGAAATCACATTTAAACTCTTTACATTTTGTTTCCAAGCTGCTAGACTTTATTGAATAATTGTTCTCCCAGCTTTCTGAAAGTCTTTTTCAAAGGTTTTCTGTGGACTTTGGATTTACACTCTCTTTCAGTGGTGGGCACACTTCAGCTCATCCACTAATGGCGGAGCTAATTTCTCCTTTAGCGCTTTTTGCTAGCTTTGAAAACGCACTTAGCTTACTCTAAATTAATTTTTCCAGATAAATTATGAAGCACTAATTCACTTGACTGTTTTGTAAACATGCTTTGCTCAATTCAGCATATATTTCAATATTTTGTATGAATCTACACACATCTGGATGGAAGCACAATGTTCACCTGGTCAACAGGCGTGTTAATCAACGGAAGCAAACTTATTTTTATTTACAATTTAAAAGATGTTCCAGACAGTCAAAAAGTTAGAAAAATGGATGGAAATGCAGGATTGCCTAATGGGCACGCTTCAGCTAACGCACTAATAGCGGAGCTAATTTTACGTTTTGTGCTTTAGCTAACTTTGAAATCACTCAGCTTACTTAGCTTCCCTTCAATACATTTTTCCAGATAAATTCTAAAGCGCTAATTTACTTGCTGTTTTGTAAACTTCATTTGAATTAAGTTCGACATCTGTGTTGAAGTTTTGGTTATCGACTTAATTCTTCAAGTTGTGAGATATTTATATTCATGCTATTATTTTGAAGTAGGTGAAGGCTGTTTACTCAGAAGTTCTGTTTTCTCTTCTCATATTCTCTCCTTTTTCCCCCAATAACTTTATTTCAAATAATAAACACACAGGAACAAAATAAATCACAGACACTCGAGAACAAGATATAGATCATGTAAATTATGTCAAAATTAAATTGGTGCCCGAGGGTTGTAGTCTTTCAGATATAACCTGAATTGAAGCTAGCACTTTGACATTAGCTACTGCTAAATACCGTACTTTAGTGTTAGCATAACTAATGTTTATGATTAGAGCTTTAGGGTTAGCGCAACTAACTTTTGGTTAATGATAATAAATTTTATTTAAAAACGGACAGTACAAATGTCTCCATTTGATGCTCTATACCAGATTATAGCATAAACTACCACCACTGCTCCTTTTTATGTGTTCCACTTGTCCACTTTTTTAAAATGGCAGGTACAAGGACTCTAAATGTTTAAAAAAAAAAAAAAAAAAAAGCAAAGTCCAAAGTAAACTTTTAAAAGGAAACTTTCAAAGCTTGGGTAGCTGTTGATCAAGAAGGTTTGGCTGCCTGAAGACAAACTCTAATACTTTTGCATAGAAATATATTCTAAAAACCACTGTACGCCGTAAACCTTGCTGATTGAGGCACATTCAGAGACAAAATGAGCAGCTGGGGGGAGCAGAGGTGAACTCTGGGAGAAACAATCCAGCCTCCTCAGCTCGCTCCGACAGCTGCTTCTACATCTGAAGCTCTGCGCCGGTGCGGCACATCAAAGACCAGCATCACCATTACAAGGCAATTTTCACTCACAGTGACAATAATAATCGCCGTGATGCTAACATCCATCTCTGTGTGGATGGTACCATAGCAGTGTTATGAATTACGCATTATGCAGAAACAAAGGCTCTGCAGACGGGCCCCATTAACACGGAGAAAGGCTCCTGTGAATTAATGTGCACCTTATAAAGACTAAATCCCACAATGCAGACGTAGAAACAACATGAATGCAAGCACGCGCACCGCTGCCGGTCTGTTCTGTTGATACTTACATAGTTGTCTCGAGCGGACCAGCCGGGGTAGAGCTGCATGTGGAGCTGCCGTTCCTTGCGAGCTAACTCATAATACTTAGCTTGCTCTTCCCGAGATAAAGCATGCCACTGTTTCAGTATAAAGATTAGAGGGGGGGACAAATAGAGTACAGTTAATTGATATCATGCAGTTGAGTCTTCAGATTTTGGTCAAAAGAATCCATTAACCTTCTAAATGTAGCAGCAGATTTGAAAAAAGAAAAACAATCAACAAAGATGTGTAATAAGTCTTAAAATGAAGTATTTTCTGTGTGTATCTTTGATTATCACAGTTTGCTAGTTTTAAACATTTCCACTGCAGATATAAGTTTTGGCCAGTCGTGGTTTTCTTCTAGAAATTTTCTGATTTATGAAAAAAAAAAAAAAAAAAATCATAACACATCTGCCTTAGTTTTCCCATTTTCAAAAGTTCATAAGAGAAACCGACCCTTGCGTCACATCATATGTTGGGAAACAGTAAGTCATAGATTCCTAATTAAACAGTCAGACATTTTGTCCAACTTAATAAAGCGATCACTCTAAAAAAATGCTTCAGTTACATATTTTATAGGGAATATTAGTAGTGCTAATAAATGTGACATCAGAAATCCAGAGAAAAAAAACCATCCAACATCCAACTGTTGAATGATTATGTTCCTGCAAACAAAGACTAGTTTATTTCGAGCTCTTTATAGGTCTTTACCAGTTGTACACTGGTAAAGTATGCGTCACTGTTTTTTTCCAGTTTGGAAAAAGAAATCCTCTTCATTCCAACCAGAACACAGAAATCCACAAAGACAAATATCCAAGCCAGTCGGTGGAGCAAACACATAAAGTAGAGCATCTAATGGTTCTTTGATCCTTTTTCTTTTCATTAACTAATGCCGGGTTCACACGGCAAGATAATTATGCAGATTTTTTTCTGTCTGTTAAAAATAGTCCACAAACTATCGCCATTGCTTCTTCCTCGTCGGCCATGTTTGTTTACTCTCAACTCTCGTTTGATCTCGAGAGATTTCCCGTCCCGACCACATGCTGTACGACCAAACCTGTTATACCTTCTGATTTTAAGTCATCAAGTGTAGGGTTACGGTCAGGTTTTAAAGATCTTGCCAACAACATTAGGAATTACTTTTCACATTGGCAAAATCCTGAGTGTGTTATTCTGGATATTTTCCAAATGGGATCCATGACAAGTTGTAATAATAGACTTTATTTAAGAAACATCTATTTCAGATGTAAAAACAATACAGTCAAAATACTGTAGTCTGTTTAGTTTTTATACATTTAAATAAAGTATTGTAACTCTGACATCGCTATGTTGTTGATGCTGCAATGCATCCTGGGTAGATGACATATGCTAGGTGCTACAGTGTTAGAACAAGGATTTTTGCACAATGAGTAACGTTCAGTTTCTCAAATATATTAGAACGGTGTGTTTCAAAAACTTAGACGCTTCATTGTCACTTTAAGCATCCATCTTCCCATTTGTTTTGGTTTAGTGCTAGCTCCTCCTAATGGTATTAGCTCCTGCCAGTGGGTGTTAGCTCATGCTAACAGTGTTAGCGCTAGCTAATATTGTAAACAGTAGATCACAAGTCGATCACGTTTGTTTGTTTCAACAGATATATCGTGTATAACTGCAAATGAAAACTTTGAGGCGCCCAACATGCTTTGCGCTGGTGAAAAAATACAATAAACATAAACAGTTTTTGAAGTAATTTTGAGTTTTTATGCATCACAAACAACTCTTAGGTTAATAGGAAAATTACAACATATTTAGATCAACGTATTCAACTAGTCATGGAGCCCTTTAAGAGAGAAAAACCCCCACTTCTGTCAACAAATGAACTGAAGATAAAGAAAAATACTTCAAAATGCTCATGTTGGGTCAATTAGTGGACATAATCTTTTTCTAACCAAAAATAATGAGGCTGAGAAGTTTGTTTCGTTAAACTTCCACGGTGGACAGGAGAATAACTTCGACAGTTTGTGGACTATGGCTTCCAATTTAGAATCACTTCTGATTCAAACTGTGTCAGTGAGCAGTTACAAGCTGCCGCATCGTTAAGGCTTTAAACGCGTCTCTGCGGACCCAGCCTTTTCCTCAGTCCTCACAGAGGGACACATTTCCAACTGCGCCATTATCAAGGCAGACTTTATGGCACACAGTCTGACAGAGGGCTGTATCAGAGGTAATTGGCTCAGGCAATCATCACTAACTACAAAAACTCCAAGTCTTTGTACTTCCAGGGTCCTAAATTGTGATCTCTGGCCGATTTAAGCTGATATGCAAAGAACAAAAAACATCAGTTGGAGAGAAATGAGTAGGACGTGAACACGTGACGTACCCTTCGTCCCAGGATCTGATTGATGGCGGCGCTCTCCTTCAGCGTGCACTCGGCGACCACATTCGCACGCATCTCTTTCATGTAGAGCATGAAGGCGTTTAGTGGCTTCTTGATGTGTGGCCGTTTGGGCTCCTGCTCCTTTCTCTGTTCGTGCTGGGACTTCCTGCAGACGGTGTGGGCAGAGGCGAAGAAAATGAGAGAAACTGGTTGAAAAATGAGAGAATAAAAAGAGTGGCACAAGACGGAAATTGCGGTGCCACGGCGGCGACAAGAAGCAGCGAGGGTCTGATTCCTCCCGGCCAACGGCAGGACCAGCGTGAGAAGCCCTGCCACGCCATGGGCCCCGGCCTCTTTAATCATGTGCAGTTGTACACTAGCAGCCCTTCATGCGAAGAGATTACTTCACCATTAATGGCAACCAAACTTTGTCCTCAAACATTGGAAAGTACTTAAAACCAAATGCTGAAATCCCCCCAGTGAGAAGCACTCTGCTCCCACTCCTCAGTCCCTCTCTGACAATTCTCATGGTACCAATGGGAACACTGTAAACAAAGAAAAGCTGCCCTCTGCACACACCGAAGCTAATCTCAGTCATGTATCTGTCAGCTCTCAGTGCTGCAGGTCCGTTATCAGCGAAGGACCGACTCTTGGCTGCTTATCAGCTCACATCAGGGGACCGAGAAGGAGCCTCCGACGAGGTTTTCCCCTCGACTGGAACACTTGGTGGTACGGCTCGTCTCGGAAAGCAGTGATGGTGCAAGGACTGTAGAAGCGTATCTGACTGAGGTGGACTTACATGTGCATGATGTCACTTTCATGTGGCGGCTCCTGTTTGACCTGCGGGTTGACGATAGCTGGATGAGGGATCCCTGTTGCGTGGGGGCCGGGGGGGCCGGGCACCATGTGGTGAGAGAACCTGAAGGAAGAAATGAAGCCAAACACACATTTTTGCTTTTAGTTTTTTAGACCGTCTGAAAATCTGGTTACAAATTTAATGACTGATTAATTTGAAGGATTTTCTGATGTTCTTATGGCTTCTAAATTTCCCTTAGCAGGGAAAATGAGCAGAAGGAAATGTAATAAGAAACTGGCTGTAAACCTTTTTATTTTTGATTCACTTTGTTGCTTTGCTCAATTCAGCATCTATTTCAACATTTTGTATGAAACTACACACATCTGGATGGAAACAAACGGAAACAAACATTTTTATTTACAATTTAAAAGATGTTCTAGACAGTTGAAAAGTTAGAAAAATGGCTGGAAATGCAGGATTGTCTCATGTTATATACAGTAGTGGATACACTTCTGCTAATGCGCTAATAGCAGAGCTAATTTTTCATTTAGCACTTTTGCTAACTTTGAAAACGTTTAGCACACATAGCTTCCCCTAAATCAATTCTAAAGCGCTAATTTACTTGACGTAAACTTTCAGTTGAATAAAGTTCGACGTCTGTGTTGACGTTTTGGTATCAACTGATTTCTTCCAGTAGTTAGACGTTTATATTCATGCTCTTATTTTAAAGTGGGTGAAGACTGTTTATGGAGCACTTCCATTTCCTCTCCTCGTTCTCTCTCTTCCCCCCCAGTAACTTTATTTAAAACAAGAAACATACAGGAACAAAAAAACTGACAGTAGAGAACAAGATATAAATATACTATCTAAGGGGATTACAGAACATGTAAATTATAACGTCAAAATTAAATTTAATTAAATTGGTCTTTCAAGGGCAGATATAGTTTGAATGGCTAGCATTTAATCTTGATTTTAAGGACTCTAAATAGAGTCTTATATTTAACTGAAGAAATGAAAATCTGAAAATGAGGTTTTTGTTGCAGATGTTTGGAGGTGTGAATATGTTTACCATAAATAATAAAAACATTAAGATATAAAAGTTCTGTATTACGAAGGTCACATTTTATTCATTCCAAATAAAAACAACCTGATTTGTTAAAGTAATTTTCAAATTTTTACAATGAAAAAAAAGTTTGTATTTCCTTCCAGAATATTCTTGTATAACAACAATCCCAAAACAGACACTCCTCACATTCTCCACCAGCAAATGACATTTATTCTGTACCCAGAACGTGTCGCTGTAGTTTCACAGTAAACAGTTTAAAATCTGCGTTCTTTCTGGCCGAAGCCCAACTGTGGTCAGTGAGGCAAAATCAGCAACAGAGTTAGCAAAACTCAACAACTATAAAACTGGAACCATGAGCGAAAGGTCTGCTTGAAACAAGCACTTCCTGAAGCGCAAACCTTACAGGTAATGTGCAATAACAAATCTGCCCCTGTGAAGGTGAAGGGTGGGAAAATGAGTTATAGCAAGCATTGTGTGATTGACACACAGGGGGTATCAACATGGTTAAAGTTAGCAGTTCAGCATTAGCTTCCACTGAATGCTAAATACACTGTTGGTCTCGGGGTTTAGCGTTAGCAAAACTAATGTTAATGATAAATGCTTTAGGGTTAGCGCAACGAACTTTTTAGCTTGCGGTGCCCACCACTAGTCATAAACAATGGGAAATACAGACTACAAACTGCTGTGTACAGTCCTGCAGGGAGGTGCCGCGCTGCTAACTGTCCTTTTTGTTAGGAATGTAACAAGATCCCATAGTGATAAAATGTGACATTTCTATTTGTGATTAGTTCTCTCTCAAAGAGCAACTAATCATCTGCAGCTAATCTACCGAAAATAGTCACTAAGGAAACTGATTTTTTTTTTTTCTTTGTTAATTTTTTTTGTTGCGGCAGGTAGCCAAGCTGTGACAGAGAAGGGACAAACGATTTGTAAGCGCTGACAGAAAATGTTAGCTGTGCAACATAGATGGCTGTACGGTTATCATCCGATGCACAGCTCAAGTGAGGATATCTGGACAGCATTTAATCATCTCGAAGTCAAAATTTAAAAAACTTCAGACTGATCAAACCTCAATGAGGTCGTTTACTTAGGAAAAACAACAAAACAAAGAGCGATTTTTTTTTTTTTTTTTTTTTCAGAGGGAGTCCAACTTGTAAACTAAAGTTATTTAGGCAAGGCAAACCTGGGCTGAATTACTTTACACTGACTGCGGATCTGTCAGAGTCTGAGAACCTGTTACTCCATTTGCAAAGAGAGGGATGTGGAGGAAATATGGAGCTAAAACGATGACGGCTTCCAGTGACATCCATAAGAGATCTGGTATTTAAAAAAACAACAAAAAACAAACATTGAAAAATGAAACGTCATCAAAAAGTTAAAAAAGCAATGACACTGAAGAGCTTATGATGATACTCATTTTACTCTGCAGCTTTTTTTCGATGAGACAAGTTTTCAGTTCTGTTAGCTACGTTGGCTACAGTGTCACTGCAAGCAGGCACCGTTTTTGCATCTGGAAGCTCCTTCACAGACTTTCTGTTTTTCCGCTTGTCCTTAGCGAGCCGCGAAAGTTCAATTCAATTTATTTATTTAGCGCCAATTCACAACAAATGTCGTCTCGAGTCACTTTACAAAATATATATATATATATATATATATATATATATATATTTTGAGTGAGCTCTGATTCACGTCTTCGAGATACAAGTCGCCAATTAGCTTATTTTAAAATTAAAACTGAACAATTTGTCTGTTTATACAGCTAATAATGATAATACTCTTAAAAATAAGACCCTAACCTGTGCTTGGAGCGGTACTTGAACAGTTCTTTGGTGGTAGATGCAGAAAAACCGAAGGTCCGTCAGGGAGCTTTGCTTAACCCCGCCCCCCGACGCCAAAACGGCAGCAGCTAGCAGTGACGACGTAACTAAAAGAGCTGTGCAGTGGCGCTGAAAAAGAAGCTGCAGTGTAAAAGCAGAGTTTGATCAGAAGTTCTTCAATGTTTCTTTTTTCAATGACAGCGTTTTATTTTTTGAGGTTTGATTTTTCAACGCCAAATCTCTTTATAATTGGGGTTGTAGTGGGTTGTACTGGGCGATCAATCAATTTTATCAATTAATTGAATATTCTGTTTATGAAGATTTAATTTTTGGAAAATCTGGATTTTTTTTCACCAATGTACTCACTGGGTTTCCATTGCTCAGGGTGATGTCAGCCCACCAGGGCGGCCATCTTGTTTTACATTTTTTCAGCTTGTATTTAAACTTTGAATTCAGGTAAACTCCCAGCAGAGATGATTGAAATAAAAGTATGTTTTTGGAAATATTTTCTGTCATTTGTAATTTCTTGGGGTTTTTTTTGTTTTGTTTTGTTTTTTTTGTTTTAACTTGATTAAAATTGGATTTGGTATGGGGGGAAAAAAAAATTGGAGATTTTATTTTTAAGCCATATCACCCAGCCTGAGGTTGTAGTCGTTTTAATTGCACGAGAATGAGACGGAGCAATATTTGAGATTGAACTTCCCTGATTCAATGCCAAATCTCTTTAATTTCACTGTAAGCAAGGGGTGTCCAAAGTGAGGTCCGGGGGCCTTTTGTGGCCCTTGAAATGCTTTTGTTTGGGCTCTGACCACAAGTCCAGAATGGTAAAAATTTGGCCAACAAAACCAAAAAGAATTGATGACCCCCCAAAAATTTCAAAAAGATGTTTTTCTTTTAATAAGGCAACAGTCTGAAACCCTATTTGTGTTTTGGATCTTTAATGATATACAGTTTTCATAAATTTTTTTGTTTACTGTTGAGCAGGTAAAACTAAATCATAGTAAACTAACTTTTACATTTTTAATTTAATGAATTTTGCGGCCCCCCCAGTAGTTTAAATTTAAATTCGCCAGTTTTGGCCCCCAAAACTCATGATTGTTTAAAACCGTCACAACACCATCAGATCTGGAGGTGATCTGATGATCAAACATAACTATGCTGTACTTTTTACCTTTACTTGAGTAATTTTACTATGAAGTATCGCTACTGCTGAGTAAAATTTCTGGGTCCTTTTCCCGCTGTGAGTAACGTCACTGAATGCAGAACAAGCTGGTTTTAACCACAAACCCACCAGACAGACACACACCTGCAAGTTTTGTACTGAAAGAAGTTGATTTGGAAAAATGTTGATTTTGTTATTTTGTAATTATGTTATTTATATAAATTTTGATCCATCTGATGATGTAATTTTAAATATTGACTGGTGTTTTGATCATTTACTCAGTACTTGAGTAGCCATTTTTCCTTATACTTTTTTACTCTTGTTTGAGTAACTTCTTGGATGGCTACTTTTTACTTTTACTTGAGTAAAAACATGTTGAATAGGGCTACTCTTACTTGAGTACAGTTTTTAGGTACTCTATCCACCTCTGCTTAATGTCTCCTGAATGCCAAGAAGTGGTTGCAGAAAATGTGACCATGGCTTTAAAATCCTTTAATTCTTTCAAAAGAAAGTTTGCAAAATTGGTTTTCATCTTTAGAAGTGACACTAAATGACAAATGGAGCCAAGAGCTGGAGGTAATCAGATTTTCAGGAATAACTGGTTTAACACTTCTCTGTGCTGCGTTACATATGGCTTGACTCAGCCTGACATCAGAACACCGACATGGGTTGAAAAAAGATGAAGAGAAGGAAATCAGGAGGAGGATGGGAGGCTCAGAAACTACTTCTCAAGCATGGAGTGAGTGCATGAAGAGACGAGCGCTTCCAGAAGCTTTGATGGAGGTTAAGCAGCCGCACACATGCGGGGACCTGCTGGATGAGCACAGAGGAGCAGCGTGGTTGAACCACAGCAGCGCTGCAGAACCAGACCTCCCTGCTCGAGCTGCTGCTGCTGCAGACATGCTCTGCTCTGCGTCAGCATTAATCACCTCGCCTGCACACTTGAACCGCCGTCTGTGACTCACCATCCCAGAGGGGGCGTGATCTGTCCCACTCCTCCAGGAGACAGGGAGTAGAAGTTGGGCATGTCTGGTCCGGGATGATGCCTGGACATCCCTGCGAACAGTTGGAGACGATGTTCAGTAATCAAGCATCTGCACTCTGCATCAGAGAGTAGAGAAGGTTAAATAATGAGGCGAATCTTTTCAGCATTGCAGCTCATTTTATTTTTCAGTCTTCTTGTCCAACAACAACGTTTCCCAAAACCCTGAGGGTTGATTTAACTCGGCGTTCACAGAGATTTACACTGAATTCACTGCAAAAACACAAACCTTACCAAGTACTTCTGGTCTAGTTTCTAGTGCAAATATCGGGAATGCACTTGAAATGAGACAAAACTAAATTACAAGTAACATATCAGCACAAATTAGGGGCTTCATTAAAGTCAGTAATTCCTTATATTGATGAAAAAAATTCTAGTTATAATTGAAATAATTGCCAGTGGAGCAAGACGTTTTCCCATATTATAAGTTCACAGCAAAAATCTCAACAAGAAGTTTTGTCTAGATTTTAGTGCAAATATTTCAGCACACTTGAGTTATGACAAAAATAACCCAAAAGTGACTTTTGAGAAAGATATATAAGCTTGTTTTAAGTCAATATTTCTTGAATATAGGAACCAGAATTACTGGTTCAACTGGAAGATTTTTTTTTAACATAAAAACAGGAAAAATGTCTCGCTTTAAGTGAAAATATCTGCCAGTGGAACGACTACTTTTTTAAATCTATATTCAAAAAATATTGACCTAAAACAAGCTTCTATATCTTTCTGAAAAGTCACTTAGTTAGTTTTCTGTTATTTCAAGTGCACTAAGATGTTTGCACTTGAAACTCGATGAAAACACTTGGCAAGATTTTCGGTTTCTGCAGGGTTAAAATATCTTGTTCCACTGGCAGATCATCGCTCCCATGTCTGCTGAAAAGTTGCGTCTCATTTCAAGTGTATCCGAGATATCTGCATTATTAACGGGAGCAGAAATGCTCGGGAAGATTTTGCGTTTCCAGTCTAGAGAAGGTAAAATGAGTCGAATCTTTTCAGCATTGGAGCTCATTGTATTTTTCGGTCTTCCTGTCCAACAACAATGTTCTCCGAAGCCCTGGAGGTTGGTTTAACTAAAGTTTCGCAGAATGTGGTTTAAAAAAGTGAGGCTTCCTTACAGTCGGGGCGTGAAGATGACCTCTGACCTCTCATTCCTAATCAGGAAAGAAAGGATGCGCGCAGAGCCGGATCCTCTCAGTGTTTCTGCTTCCTTTAAGCTGGATAACTGAAGCTTTTTTCCCGCTAAGCTCCTCAATCTGCAGCTCCTACTGAGCTTCAAGGTCAAGAGGTTTATTCTGGTGACACAACGCAGTAAAAACAGCTGCAGGAGGACAAACATCTGCTTTACTTCCTGCTGAAGCAACTCATCCCTCACTTCTTTACGTTCTCGCTGCAGGCAGCCAGACTTTCCTCTAATCTCTCAACATTTCTCCAGAATTTCTGACGGTCTTTCTTTGGACTTTGGCTGCTTCCTTTTTATTGGTTTTACATCTTTGATTATTGACATTCAGAGACTGGAAATCTGCTTGAAACCTGGTTTTACGTCAGACATTTTCTTTTATTTAGCAGACTCCGCAACACGCCGTCATAAAACATATCCCAACCGCAGCCCCTTGAAAGCTTTCACATTTTCTCATATAACAAGTTTAAACTTCTGCGTATTTTATGCCCGCCACACTAAGTAGTTTAGTAGGAAGGTAATTTGTGAGGGTGCATCATTCCCATCAGCCCCGTCAGGTCCTCTCTAATCCAACTCCAGTTCGTTTACCGAGAAAGTCCGGTCGTTTGGGGAGGTGTGAACGCACCATCGGACCAAAGAAGCAAACTCTGGTCCGCCTACAAACCCAGGTCTCGGTTCGGGTGGAG
The DNA here is from genome assembly GCA_014839685.1 of Anableps anableps. Lineage (NCBI taxonomy): Eukaryota > Metazoa > Chordata > Actinopteri > Cyprinodontiformes > Anablepidae > Anableps > Anableps anableps. The sequence continues at coordinate 40,012,672 of CM026065.1, read as the reverse complement.
TGAACAGCAGCGCAGGGCATTCTGGGTAAATACAACTCAAACAAACGCACAAGTCCAGCGCGAGCGGGAGAAATGACTCGTGGTCTTTTGCTAAAGACAAAAGAGAAATCCTGCAACCGCTAAAATCTGTTTGTTTTTTGAAGGAGGAAGTTGCGCTCAGTGTCTTCTTCAGTGGTTCTTGGTGCAGCGCCCCCACTGGCGAGGAGGGGAACAGGTTGCTCAAAGGATTTGGTTGGTTTGACACAGCGCGGTGTCAAAGTGAACCGCAGCAGCTGAAAATGCAACAAATGTTGCAGTTTTGGTCTCCAGTCGAAGCAAGTCCACCGGACTATCAGGTGGGAAAACACCATACGTCGCTTTGGATTAAAGCGTTTACTGAATGCATGACGAAACTGGATCGAGAAGATGCGACACACCTGCATTCAGAATAACCTTTCATTGCAGTTACCGCTGGAGGACCTTTAGTTTCATCTCCACCAGTTTACGGAGGAATTGCTGAACAGCTCGAGCTCAGTCAAACCGGACAACAGCCCGTCTGGGAACGTCGTTCTGCACGTCTTGCAACAGATTCACGTTTGGATTTGGTTTTAGACGTTGACTGGGACATTCTAACACAGTCTGATCTGAAGCACTTCACTGCAGGTCTGGTTGGTGAACCTGCGCCCCTCTGAAGTCTTTCACAGCCACTAGCTGGTTTTCTTCCCCACAGCATGATGCTGCTGCCACCATGTTTCACCATGGGGATGGTGTGTTTTGTGTTTTGCATGTAGACAGAAACAATCCTCTGGGTTCCTTGCTCTTTATGATGCTGGTTCTTGTCTGTTTTGTAATCAGTCCCTCCAGGATTTCATGATTGTTTTTATTGTTTGCCATCAAAATCACTGATTTTCTGGTGCTACTTTAGAAATATTTGAAAGGAAATTTGCAATATTTCTTATGTATGATGGTAAATGTGACTTTTTGTTCCTCTCCGAATCGACTATAACTTGACATCAACTAAGGCTGAGGCAGCAGTGAAGTAGAAGTAAGTACTGCCACCTGCAGGTGGGAGATAGCGTCACTTAAACCCAATGTTTTTGATCGTTTTACAGAAAATTTGCAATAAAAAAAAAAAAAAAAAAAATATCACAATTGTGCATTAGCATGAAAAAAATGCGGGGATCTGTTGATTTTGCATGAATTTCCACGATCATGAAAAACTGGAGGGACGGATTATAGAACATTTGAGGCCTTCGAAAAAACAAAAAGCTGCATTAAGACTGAGATTAAATGCTAATTAGAGTAAAAAGGGGTGAATAGAAGTGAAGTCCACACTTTTTAGTTTTTCACCCATTTCAAAGTCATGCACTACTTTAGACACTGATTGATCAATGCAAAGAAAAACTGAAAAATCTTCAAAAAGTCTGGAGAGCTTTTGATCAAGGAGACGACACGGAAGCCTGCTGCCTGGCAGGAAGATACACTTAACGCTGCATTATGTAACTTTTAAGAAAAATATATTTTTACAAATTTATTAAAATTTTCATGTCTTGACAGTATAAGACAGGTAATCTGTGAAAAAAGTCGAGCTCCTCCACCTTCTCCCAGTGCTCCCAGTAAAAACTACACCAGTCAGAAACAACCAATCAGAGCCAAGAGGAGGGGCTTAGCGCTGTCAATCACCCTCATGTACGCGCTGCTCACACACTCCCCCTGCTCTCTGCTACGCTACAGCTGGTTCACCACAACATAGCCTGCTGCTAATGCTAAGGCTAGTTAGCATGGCCACCGATGGCGGTGGATAAACAGTTTTCCTGGAACGGTGAGTTGTTTCTCCACCATTAGCAAATTTAGCAGCGCGTACACGAGGGTGACTGGCAGCGCTAAGCCCCTCCCCCTGGCTCTGATTGGTTGTTTCAGGTCGGGAGCGGCGCATTGCTTTAGACCAATAGCAGCTCAGGTAGGAGGTGGAGGAGCTCCATCTTTCCACAGATTATCTGTCTCAGACCAAACTGTCACGACATGGTGATGGTTTAAACAAATATGTAAAGAAAAAAAATAGTACAAGTGACATACTGCAGCTTTAATTGTGAAATTATTAAATAAAAATGTGTGTGTGGAGGGAGGAGGGGGGGACTTGTGCACAGCAATGCAGTGACGCAAAAAAAAAAAAAAAAAAAAAAAAAAAAAAGGTTCTTCCTGTCCATCTTTTCCCAGCTGAGGTCTGCAGAGGCCTCCATCCTCAACTGGCAGGCTTCTGCCTGCAGAGCCACGGCTGCACGGATGGCTCCGGTCCCGCTCGCTAATCCACGGCCTCTCACAAAGAGACGGAGGCGAGAGGTGAAGCCGCAGGGGACGCATCCAGAGCCTTCATCGCTCTCACCTGCAGAAATATCCTCATTTTCCACACATTCCCAATGAAATCCGGCAGAGATCCGCGGCCTCGCTCCCACCGGAAAACAAGGATGCGTCCCACGTAATAAATCTGCTCCCTATGTTCATATTTTGTAATTCAACATGCTTCTCCTCCACCCCCTCCCTCTGCTCGACCTTCCATCCCACGCAGCAGCCCCGCGCATATTAGAGCTCATAATGAGAAAATCCATGATTGTTTTTCATAATTAAGGAGCAGATCAAAGTCTGAGCCCTCCGAAGGAAGCAGAGCAGCTATTGGTCGATGCGAGAGGGAGAGAAAGAGCAAGAGGGACAGCTAAAAAAAAAAAAAAAAAGAGAGATTTGGTTTTAAGCATCCTCAGCTTAGCTCCACCGATACACATGAATGCGCCTGGGGAAATCATTTGCAGCTAATTCTGCAGCCGGATTGCTTGGACATGGATTTCTGTTGTGCAGATCAAATGCAGAGAGAAAAAAGGCCCCCTGGGGGATTTTTTCCTTCTCTTTATTGTCAGGAACTGATGTGAAAAGTAAAACGGTGCGCCTTTTCTCTGAAATCTAGTTTTTTTTTTTTTTTTTTTTTTTTTTTTGTTTCCTGTTTGTTCTTTCCTGCCTCCACATCACAGCGCACGTTGGCAGCCGCATGGCGTAAGTGGAGCACTGCTTCTTTACATCTGCGCTGCGCGGCGTTATTTATAGCCGGTCCCTTCAGAAGCTCCCGTCCCTATCATCTTCATCGTCGCAGGAGAAGAAGCGAAAAGGTGCGGGCCGAAGCGCCGGGTTTTTTCTCTCCCCCCATCATCAACAAGGAGCTGCCAGAGTCTCCAGCTGCGCGGGGCCGAGGGGGCCCGTCCAAACAGCCGAGCGGCTCCTCGGCAGCTGTCAGAGCTGCAGCTTGATCTTCTTCCCGAGAGCCGAGCCGAGCGGAGCGGAGGGAGAGGCCGGCCGACGGGCAGCTTCAAACCGGTTCAGGCTTCACCGTGACACCTTCGCTCACTCCTGACAGCGCTGACAGTCGGAGAAGGAAGAAAAACACTCGAGTGTTGCATAAGTTAAATAAAAGTCGGGTTCAACGATCTGTCGCTGCAATATTTTTAGTGCTCGCTTTATTCCAGAGCTTGAAATCTTTCATCAAAGGCTGCTCCGTTGTCTTCAGACAGCATCTTGGGTTTATTTTAAGGCCCGAGCAAACTGAAGACTCCATTAGCAGTTTTACTCATTTATAACTGCACGACATGTTGTCTTTTGTCTATATGCTTGTTTAATACAGTGATGAGTGTATCAGTTGGGCTTAACCCACATTTGTCCCACTGCCTTCTATCATCCTGTCCCGCCTCTTGTTATAATCAGTAGATGTTTGGACTTTAAGGTTGCATTCCCAGCAGCCCTGTTTAGTCCGCTTTAATCGAACGTTTGCCTGGAAAGGCCGATGTTCTGTCAGTTTGACATACTCCGTCAGAATAGCATACCGGAAGTCATCGAGGCTACTTTATTAAAACAGCCTACCGATGTTTGTATGTTTGTTCTGTAATAAATGCGTGATATAATACACACAAACTCGTAGGCATACTGAAGTGATAGGTAAACTGCTTTAAAACACAGAAAGCCTCGCTTGCTCGGTTCGCTAATTCACTCAAGCTAGCGAACAGCTAGCAAAATGTGTATAGCGATTACCTTCAAAATAAAAGCTTTTTTCGTTGATATAACGTACTTTCAAGCGTGTACTTCAAACTGGGGGTTTTATTTAGCAAGTATAAATTATTGTTCAGTTCTTTAGATACAGGACTGGACATCTCTTTTCTCTACGCACTCCGCAAACTATCCCAAACTGACTGGCCCTGGTAACCAACCATTCTGTAAACAATAAGTTGTTAATAATTTATTTATTTATTAATTATTATTATTATTATTGTTATTATTATTATTATGTTTCAGTGAGATAAACTGTGCATGCTGGTTCAGTGTAACACCCATCAAAACAGCATACCCCTTCACAAATATCGGTATGCTGTTTTAATAAAGCAGCCTAGTAGACTTCAGTTTGCTATTCTGCCGGTGTATGCCAAACTGACAGAACACCGGTTCTTTTGGGGAGGTGTGAATGCATAATCAAACCAAAAAAACTGAACTCTGATTCGCCTACAAACTAGGTCTCGGTTTGGTTGAAGTGAACTCTGGTGCGGTTCGTGAACACCAAACGGACTGGAGACCGTTCCAAAAGCCTGAAGTGGACTATGGCGCAGGGCATTCTGCCACGCTAGCGGCTCGTGGTCTTTTGCCAAAAGACAAAAAAGAAATCCTCCAATCGCTAACATATGACGCCGTTCCATTTTTGTTTACATTTTGTGAAGGAGGAAGTTGCGCTCAGTGTCTTCTTCAGAGATTTTCATGTCATTTCCTTCAGTGGTTCTTGGTCTAGCGCCCCCACAGACAAGGAGGGGAACAGGTTTTTCTAAGGGTTTGGTTCCTTTGAAATAATGCAGTGTAACAGAACCGCATCAGCTGAAAATGCGACAAATGTTGCAATTTTGTTTCCCAATCGAACTGAGTCTACCGGACTCTCAGGTGTGAAAACACTCTCGGTTTCATTTATGTTTCTGTTTTGACCATTTCCTGTTTATTTCCTTATATTTTACCATTTTAGTTTTTCCTCTGTTTAAGTTCATTTATTTTTACTGTTTCTTTAGATTAGTGTTTCTGTCTGTTTATTATTTCTACATTAGGTTCAGGTCATTTTGCTCCCCTTCCCAGCTGCACCCACTCACCTATGATTACTTCTTCTGGTTCCTTTGTCATTTCCACTTCTCCCTCAGCATTTAAGCTTCTCTTTCTCTTTCACTCACTGCTGGATGCTCAGTTATTTCTCCCTGTTGTTTGTCATTGTTTGTCAACCCATTTAGATGATGGTGGCTGAGATGCTAAAACTCAGAAAGGGATGTTGAGAGTCCATCGCATTGTACCTGGAGCACAACAGCCTATTGCATTGATGCAATCCTTTCTTTATATATTGCATACATTGCAACTGTGACTGCAGTTTGATGCATTCTGGAGCTCTGATATAAAATTATTCTAATCATCTTGAAGCAGTGGGATGAGGAGAATTTAAAGGAAAACCAGGAGATTGCATCAGATTGGTGCATCTGCAGCTAAACTGGCCTTGAATGTTCTGAAACAGAACAACCTAAAATAAATTAAATAAAAAAAACATGAACCTGCTGAATTACTGATCTTGGATGTCTAGTTCTAAAATATTTGCAATATTACTGAAGTTTTGGTCAGAATGTTTCCAATGATAAAGAAAGACTTAATTTTGCATCTTGAACCAGCACATATTACTGTTTATGGGGACTATTTTAAACTATGCATGCTTTAATTTAACTCATAACCATTCAAACACTTAAGCTAACTAAACATAGGCCTGAGCAAAGTCTCTTACAGTATGATAAACGCCAATAATTACATAGTATTTACAAGAAATTTTATACTATATAACTGGTTATATAACTGATGCAACAATCGCACCAGCTTAAATTATAGCTGTGATCATTTTACGTAAGACTTATTTTTAAACACACACAAAATGTTGAACAAACACTAAAGTGAGCAGTAGTTTTCAAGCAGTAGTTTAACTAGCTGGGCGATCTGCTCCGATACAGCCTGCAGTCAGCTGCTTGACAGACTAGCTTCCAAACTGATGTGACTTTAATTACATTAATTGTTGCCTCAAGAGTGAAGCTCCTTCAGTTTTCACACCATGACTGTCAGCATTTACACAACCAAAAATAGGTGAAACACTTAAATTTGTCTACGGTGGACCCCCGCCGAATCGCAGCTTTTTCTGTGGACCGTAACTCTAAATTATTTGCACAGCACATCTTAAATATTCAAAATAAAACGCAGCTTGGGAAGCTGAAATACCTAGGCATAATGTTACTCGATACACTATTGGCTGGGATTTGCAAGCAAAGCAGCCAATCCAGGAGCGCCATTCACATTCCTTGGTGCTGATTGGCTGAACCCCCAATGGTGGAGATAAGAATGACTGTGGATGCTAGCTTCAGTGGTTCTCCCTGGCTCTGCCTCTCTCATGCTTCATTCTAAGAGCTTCAGTCATCCTGAACCATCTCTGTAGCTATGCTGCCATAGGCTTTAGGCTGCTGGAGGACAAACTGACCACTTTTCCTCACTTTCTTCTTCTACTGCTCTCCAACTTGCATTATTTGCTGTTATGTCAATGGTTAATTTTAGGTTTTCTCAGGTTTTTTTTCTCTCCATAGAAGGTACACCTGGTCTGCCATTCAGTTTGGCTGTGATACCTTCCTGGAGGAGGGCATCAGCTGAAATAATGCTGCCAACAACTAAACATTCTCTGTCTCCTGCTATTAACGTTTTACTTTCATAGAAAGTACTCCTGGATCAGCTCTCCTGTTTCTTCTTTGTGCATTCTGCTCTGTCTTCTCAAACCCCCAGTCGGTCGTGGCAGATGGCCGCTCGTACTGAGCCAGGTTCTGGTTCTGCTGGAGGTTTCTTCCCGTTAAAGGAGAGTTTTTCCTCTCCACTGTCGCTACACGCATGGTCGGTATGAGGGACTGCTGTAAAGTCAACGACACAACGCCATGCGGTCGTCCAGGAGGAGTGAATGCTGCCAGTCAATGACTCGATACTTTGCTGGGTTTCCTTAGATAGAAACTTTTAAAGCTAATTTGAATAATAAACTGAGCTTAATGCACTGACTGATAACTTGGATCAATTGGAATCCATGTGTGCGATATGCAGCAGCAGGTGGGGGAGGGGCAGTACTGTGATGCTCCATGAGGCTGGACAAGACTACCTCCGTTTACTCTGGTACCTTCTTAGAAGCACTTTAAATGGTCTGAAAGAAACTCTCTCACCGGCCCATGCTTAAAATGAAGTCTTGAACTCAACTGGAAATGACTGAACGTCCAACAAATAACATTTCTGAACATGTTCATCACCGTCTGGCCTTCTCTACCTTGTTTGTTGCCTCCATCCTGGGGGTGATGGCCGGAATGGGACCCTGGAGCGAAGTGCTCGTCGCTGTACGTGATCAGCGGCGTGAGCGGGTGGACTGCGTGGGACGGCTGCACGACGGGGACTTTGTTGGACTGCGGAGACAAAAGCAGGACATGAAAATCATTAGACTCATCTGCTTTACGTTATTCGCAACAGGACTCAGGTTGCCGCTGTGTGATGCACGGCTAACGCAACGCAGCTGCAGGTTCCGCAGCAAAGAACCTTTCTGTTGTTGTGCTGGGAAAAGTCTTAAAAGTTTGTTCAGGAAGAAAAAAATAATTTCTTAAATTTGTCATCTTGAAGCCTGGTAGCTCCAAACTTTGTTTAGCCGAGGTCAGCGGGACTGAAACGCACGACTCCCTGGAGGGAAGCAGGAAAAACAAGTCAAAGAGGAGCGTGAGCTCGTCTGGGGGAGAAACAGAGCGAAGGATGCAAACAGGAGGAGCAAAATGAAGCCAGCGAGCGACGGAGCGAAGAGGAGAGGGGGAGAGAAATCAGAGAGTTGCAAGGTAGAGCTGGAGCCGAGGTCTGAGGCAGCAGATCAAAGGCAGTCATTAGCTGGTGAATAAGGGGAGTTCATTACAGAGCCAGAGCCAGGGGATGGGGGAGGGAGGGGGAGGGTTAACTGAGGAGAGACAGCAGAAAATATCTGTAGCGGTTCTGAGGAGAGGGGTCATCATGCAAACGGTGGCCCGACTGTAAACCCCTCATCCCCAGCTGACTCAGAGAGACGACCTCAGAGTAACCAGTCCAAACCAGGGCCGGCCCCTCCCACCCCACCCCCCCAGCCTGCTAACCGCCTGTCCTCATGTGCTTCAGCTGCAGAAAACACATGGAAACGCTCAGCCATGCTACATCTACTGTTCCCCATCTGAGCCGAGCCGGAGTCCAAACACCACCTCCACAGGAAGGACGGCTGAATCTGGGACACGTCGGCGCACGCCTGGACGAGACGCGCCGCCCACCGCACGGCTTCGGTTCTGTTAACACCGGACCTCCAGACAGGTTCTGCTTGATCGCCTCTGATCGATGGAGGACATTAAAACGAACAACCGCCATCATCCAACAGGCTGTACTTTGATGCACTTTTCTGACTTGAATAAAAATCACACAAAGGTCAGAGGCCATGTGCTTTAGCACATAAAAACGCTGGTAATCTAGTTTTTTCTATTTTTCAGTTGGATTAAAAACTACTGTCTCCATTAAAGAAGCTGCACCTCATTTTCCTCTGTCTTGTGTGTTAATAGTCTTTTTAAAAAAAAAAAAAGTTATTAGAATATATTCCAATATTAGGAAGGTCAGACCTCAAAAGAAAACCGGAAGTCAATATTAGCCAGGAAACGTCGGAAAAGTGCATCTCCAAATAAAACTTCTGCTCCTCTGTGGCTGTTTTCACACCTGATAGTCCGGTAGACTCGGTTCGATTGGGGACCAAAACTGCAACAGTTGTTACATTTGCAGCTGCTGCGGTTCTGTTTCACGAGGCGCTGTGTCAAACTAACCAAACCCTTTGGGCAACCTGTTCCCCTCCTCACCTGTGGGGGCGCTGCACCAAGAACCACTGAAGGAAAGGACAAGAAAACCTCTGAAGAAGACACTGAGCGCAATTTCCTTCACAAAATGTGAATAAAAATGGAGCGCTGTCAGATTTTAGCAGTTGGAGGATTTCTCTTTTGTCTTTGGTAAAACACCACGAGCCGTTTGTTACTCTCGCCCATTTGTTTTGTTTGCATTTACCCAGAATGCCCTGCGTTATAGTCCACTTCCAGCTTTTAGAGCAATCTCCGGTCCGCTTGGCGTTCACATATGCATTCAAACCGCACCAGAGTTCACTTCAACCGAACCGAGATCAAGGTTTGATCTAGGTTTTTGATCCAGAGTTTGCTTTTTTGGTTCGATTGCGCGTTGACACCTCCCAAAACGAACTGGAGTTGGATTAAAGCGGACTAAACAGGGCTGGTGGGAATGCAGCCTGAATCTCATTTCCTGGTGATCTGAATACACGCCTCCTCCTAATCTCTCCTAATTTAAGGCGTTTGCTCGTGACCCATTCCCTTAAATCAAGTGTATTTAAGCAAGAAAAAAAACTAAAAACATGCAGGACTCCTGGCACTGGAGAACCAGAATTGCACAACGCAACTGCATCTCTCAACACTTCAAATATTTTCCTGCAAAAGTGGAAACTCTTCAGACAATCTGGTGCATCAACAGTTGTTGCAGATTCATTGAACACAAACAGATGAGACGTTTCCACACCTGCAGCCAACACGTGACAAAAAAAAATAAATAAAAATAAAAAATTAAAATATCTTTTGCCGTTTGACCCTCGGATCATCGACCAGTACTGGTGCATTCCTAATCAAGATATTCTGCGATATAAATACATGCATCATTTTTGCAGTTTTTAAATGCTTGGTAAATTTACACAAAATGCAGTAAATCAGAACACTTCAAATTAGCAGCTTCACTGTTTTTAATGTCAGGAAAAATCATTTAATGGAGAAACACTAACATTTGAGTGCTCCTTTCCCATAGTTTCCAAGCGTGACTCTTAGTTTTTAAAGGACAGGAAAGATGTGCTCCGTTGCCATAGAAACAACTGGGATGCCGTGATGTGAACAATGTGGAGAAGGGGTTACATGGGGTTGTCTTTAGTAAATTTCACCAACTCTGAGTAAACGTGTTGCTAGGAGAGTCTCATGGTCTGTTAACCTTGAGTGAAAACATCATGTTTTTATTTAAAATAGAAAAGCAACAATTGTTCCAACTGCTGCTTTAGTAACATTTAATATTACAGGTATAATAATGCTTTATATAACTTTTTTATGTATAGAGACTTAAAAAAAAAAAACAGCATAAAACCTGCAGAATATTGCACCTGTTTGCCATTTTGGAGGCTGGGAGTATTTGAAAACAGCCTAATAAGCTTTCCTGTAAGTGAGAAAATTCATCTTTCAGCCAGCTGACCTGCAGTGAAAAGCCACAGTTGTGGGAGGAAGGGGTGCAAGGTTGCTCTGCGCTCCAAGAAGCATCTCAGAGGAATTTTAAATGGAAGATTTTTGCACCACAACCTTTAGAAGGTTGGTGCGACTTGATAAGAAGCCGGCGTTTGCTGCTGAGGTTCAGGCATCATTTTAGTTGTTAGATTTACTCCTCAGACATCTGCTCATACTTGGAATAGAAACATCTGCTTCCAGATGTTTGAGGAGGAAAGAAGAGTGAAGAAAAACAAAAGAAGCAGCAGCTCACTGATCATATTATAAAGTGAGAGCAACACACGCACCAGTGGTTTAAATAGAAATGCTTGTTGCTAGCTGGAGGGTAGGTGGGCTGTGTCCTTGGGAATAATGGATCAAAGGTGGTGGAATATGACATGTGAAGAGATGGAGTCTACAGGATACCTCAGTCCAACAGGCCCTGCTCTTTATTATCCCAGTGGACACCGCTAGCTAAAAACCTAAAGCACTAATCATAAACATTAGTTCCTGTGACGTTAAAGCGCCATACCAACACAGTATTTAGCGGAAGCTAATGCTAAAGTGCCATACCAACACGGTATTTAGCGGAAGCTAATGCTAAAGTGCCATACCAACACGGTATTTAGCGGAAGCTAATGCTAAAGTGCCATACCAACACGGTATTTAGCGAAAGCTAATGCTAAAGTGCCATACCAACACGGTATTTAGCGAAAGCTAATGCTAAAGTGCCATACCAACACGGTATTTAGCGAAAGCTAATGCTAAAGTGCCATACCAACACGGTATTTAGCGGAAGCTAATGCTAAAGTGCCATACCAACACGGTATTTAGCGGAAGCTAATGCTAAAGTGCCATACCAACACGGTATTTAGCGGAAGCTAATGCTAAAGCACTCACTTCAATTCAAATAATATCTACCCTGGAAAGACCACAACCCTCATGCCCCAATTTACTTTTGACTTTATTATTTATATGTTCTATAACGCCCTTAGATATTGTATTAATGTTTATAACTTGTTCTCTATTGTCTGTGTTTTATTTTGTTCCTGTTCTTGTTTTAAATAAAGTTATTGGGGGAAAAAGGGGAGAGAATGTGAGGAGAGGAAATGGAACTGCTGCGTAAACAGACTTCACCCACTTTAATATAAGAGCATGAATATAAACGTCCAATTACTTAAAGAATTCTTAACAGTAGAAAACCAAAACTTCAACACAGACGTCGAAAATTATTCAAATGAAAGTTTACAAAACAGCCAAGTAAATTAGCGCTTTAGAATTTATCCACAAAAATTAATTTAGGGGAAGTTAAGTGCACTAAACATTTTCAAAATTAGCAAAAGTGCTGAACAAAACAATTAGCTCCACTATTAATGCATAAGCTGAATTGTTCCCACCACTGAGACAGTGGTGGGAACAATTCAGTGTATTTTGGTGTTTTTACAGGACACCGACTCTTTAAAAAACGTCATTCTCTTAAAGAGACAATACAATGAACTGCTTTTATTTTGTCGTCTAATGACTTGTGTGCTAAAGCGACATTCCTGTGGTTCCAACCGGTTCCCTCATTCCCCCCCCACACACACGACTTTGTAAAACCTTCCCCAACACGGGAGTGGCTGGAATGTCTGAGTTTCTTCGATCCACTCGCAGGCTGGCACCGGCTTCGGTTTAAGACACCCCCGCCCCCCTTCCCATTCCCTTCACCCTTTGGGAATGTCCTAACCAGGAAAGGAAAGCATCCCCCGACCACATGAAGCATCATTTACACCAGCTCCCTAATCAGGCCAAGGCTCCAATCCCTTCTGCCAATTTAGCTCCTCTTTCCAGTTCAGCTCTAAGCCTCGCAGCGCTCCATCAAACACGGGACATGGTCTGATGTATGGCCTGTTTCAGGGAAAACAAAACGCCAAAAAACTAACAGGACTGAGATTCAGCTCAGGTGAAACAGCTTCTTTGACCTCCAGTCACAAAGAGTCAAAGGTGACGGGATAATCCAGGAGGGAGGGAGTGTCCCCCCATGACTCCAAAGAGGGACAGGCTTCTTAATGAGGCTGTTAAACCTAAAGGGAGGGACTAACCAGGCCTAAAGGGAGCAGGACATGCCTACACTGGAGGCTAAATTACAGCATTCTTGCCCATATTATTTTAAGCCTCTCCACTCCTATTTGTTTTCCTGTGGGAATGAGATAAGAACCTGGAGGATAATCTGAGAGTCTCTCAACTTTTAGAGAAAAAACTTCTGGAAGTATGACTTGGTCCCTGCACTGAAAGGTGACCGACTGGAGGAGCATCTCCTCAGTTCCTCCAAGTTCCAGCTGTCAAATCCCATTTTTCATCAATTTCTCAATAAACAGCTTCCATTCAGGGAGGAAAAAAAAGGTAAATCCACCATGGAAGAAGCTGCAGACCTGTGACCAACAAAGAATAAATGGCTTTTTGCCTGAACGACATGAACTAACCAACATTTCCTTACAGAGGAAAGGAAGAATCATCAAGAACAGGATGATTTCAACAGCTTCCTGATTCTTTACGATGACAGAAATTCTGATCTGCAAAAATAATCCAAGGACGGAGAGCACTGGTCCTTTGTAGTTGAGGAACAACATTCTGGCACTGATCAAGCAGCCAAGTAAAGATGAGTTCATTCTTTGACGTCATCCTACGTTTTAACGTGTTCACCCCACGGGATGGGAGGCAGCAGCTATCTGGACCTGGAAGTGAATCACTTACTGGGGAAATCTTCTCATGGCTCCTGAAACTCTGAGGCTTTTGGTCTCGACTGGAAAAGGCTGGACTGCTCAAGTTCTCACAGGATGAAGCAGGAGGTAGATGGATAGGCTTGGTAACAGCAACCACAACACTCATCAATAAGATCCTGCATGCAGATGATTTAGGTGAGTTTTCCTCCGTTGGGTGGCTGGGCCTCCTCTGGATCGAAAGGAGACCCATTGCTTCATAAACCATGTTTCCATCAATGTCTTTTATGCGCTTGTAACATTCCCAATACTAGTTGACATGATGGAACAATTACAACTTGCCCAATAGCAACACAATTCCTGAAAACCTCTCTCCATTTTTCGGAGATGTTTGGTCCATGCTAGTTTGCAACCTCTACTTCCTGTTTATTACAGCCATGCGTAGCGTCAACATCTGGCCAAATTATGTTTTACGTAGCCTGGTTGTTTCACTCCAAACCATTAGATGGAAACATGCCTAATTCACATTTTCTTTTTTGTGACATTTTGAGAGTTTGCTCAAAATGTCAATGGATGGTAACTCCACAACTGTAGCCTCTCTTTAGAAGGTTTTCAGCCACTGGAAGGAGACATGAGGGTAGTTGCAGAATTTCCCTTGGATCTGGGAATGCCATGAGATTCCCTACGAAGAACAGAAGTTTTGCTAGAAACAGGGAGCCAAAGGTTCTCTGTTGGACTTGCCGTCTCACCAACTTGGCTTTGGGTGTATAGGTAGATGAAGTTCCCTCCTAGGGGCTTCCCTGTGGAGGTTTCAGGGCAGGTCTCACTGGGAGTGAGAATTTGCCGGAGGGACTACAAATCCCTTCAAGGTCTGAAAACATTTTAGGGTTTCCTGGAATGATCTGGTGAGCATTCCTGGTTGAGATGAATGTTTAGATTTCCCTCCTAGACGTTATCTTGAATAATAGGAAGACAGTAGATGAATAGAAGGATGCCTCAAAGTGTCTCTATTGTCATACCAACCATCAGTCCACTTTTGTTATGCAGCTGTGCTTACTATCAACGAAAAGATACAGAAAGATGGTTTCAACCTGGAAAACATTACGCAGCAACAGACAACTGGTGGTGGATCAGCTTCCTGAATGTGCCTCTGATTTCATTCTGGGATCTTTTAAAATGAACTAAAATAAGGGACAGCAGGGAAAAAAAACTAGTTTCAAATCCAAACTAATTAAAGACACTGAGCTTGTTTGAGCTCTGATCCCGTCTCATTCCCACCATGACTCCAAAAGCTCGGCTCCAGTGGAGGGCAGCCATACTGGAGGCCCCTTTCCGTTGCACTGGACAAATAATAGGCTTAGGATTTTTCTTTTCATGGTTTCTTTGCTTAGGAAGAGCAGAAAAAGAGAGCTGGAGAGGACTGATCATATCCAGGCTTGGCCGGACCTTCAGATGTGGTTTAAGGTGAAATTTATTGTCTGGAACCAGAGCTGGCAGGAAGTCCTGGACGGATGCTCCAGTGTGTCCCAGAGACAGAAACTGTGGACGGGGACGCTGAATTGGACGTTATTTGGGCCCTATAAAGGCTGCTGATCATGAGAAGTATGTCATACAGGAAACATCCACCCCTCCCATAAATCTCCTTTTGAACCATCCTCTCCTCCTTCCGCCTCACAGCGCAGCTTTTGTACTCCACTCAATTATAGCACTTCTGCAGAGTGGAGTGGGGGGAAAAGGGAAAAGCGGGAATTTTATAATAATCACTTCCCACTTCTGTAATTTATATGCAATGAGGACTCTTGGAGCCCGCAGCTACAATCAAGAGTGTAGAAACCATGTGAGGTGTTTCACAAACAGCTGGGGAGATGGCAGCTCGAGTGGCGGTGATGGATTCCCATGCTGCTAAATCTACCCACTAAAAGAAGCCCTTCTCACCCTGAAACCCATCCCTACCCAGCCGGATAATTCCCTGAAATCCTAAAAGGAAAAAAATGCACAGAAAAAAATGGCATGGGATGTAAATAGACGAGGAAAGGAATTGAAATGGTTTGGTGGGAAATATGATTCCCAGTTCAGGAGAACCTTTTCAGGATGACATCAGAGAGCCCACTCCCTTATCCAGGCCAATTATTTCCACAAACAATACACTCAAAGCATCTGTAAATGCCAAAGGTTTGCGTATGAAGCAAAGGGTGTGCCTGTCACTGAATTCCTACAGTCATCCCGGGACCAGGTGTGTTTGTGTCCAACAAAAGAGAGCAAACATCGTCCTGCAGTAGCTTCCCTTTTCACCCAGCTCAGCAGAGACCAACCTGCGGAAGCCTAAATAAATAACCAATTACCATTCGCAGAGCCGCTTGAACTCCACTGGCTTCGAGCGAGGCACTAAAAACAGAATTTTTCTCCGGCAGGATTGCCCTCTTGGCCAGGGGGCTTAATGTAACCAAACCCAATTAATGAGGAAGAAAGCCAGGCTGCCAGCAAGCGAGGCGGCACCACGCGCCCAGGGTAATGAAGCCAACCGTGGGGACAGCAGCAGCAGGAAAAGCCTGCCCTGGAGACGACCATCCATCTGTTATGAGTCCCAATCTTTCCTTCTCCCCCCCTTTTCACTCCAATCAAAATCCCCTTCATGCTAATCAGAGCTCAACAGCAGAAAGGAGGCGTTTAAGGCGACAGTCAGTTGATAGAAATGACCACAGAGTTGTATCCAAGTCGGGTTTGGAGAAGCAAAAACTAACATCTTCAATGACAAGTTTCAATTTAATTCTTATGAAAAATCCTGAATGTGTTCATGTTGCACGGATCAAAAACCAGGTAGCTAATGAATTTAACACTTGCACGCTGCAAATGAACAAAGCACACCAAAAGCTATTAACAGCAAAAGCGTCTCCTCTCCCAAAAATCAGCAAGCAGTGAAAAGGACCGAGATGGATTACCCGTCATGCAGAACTTGCGCTCCGAGCAAGCCTTCATGTTTTTAGCTCCCTGTTTCCTGACATTCTGCACGTGTGCAGGAGATAATGCGAGTGAAATGTGCATGCCTCAGATGAAAAGACTTTATCCGCCTTTCAAAGTGTTCAACTCTTAATATCTGTGCGTTGCCGCTGCTATTAACAAACCGAGGGAAATGGAACACAAATTATCCAGCTGCAAATTTCCCAACATGTTATGCAAGACGGGGTGAAGGAGTTGAGAAATGAGAGGGAGGAGGGGAAGGTGGGATGCTTTTCAAGAGCTACGGCTGCAAAAACGTGCATGCAGAAGGTTGAGCTCAGTTTAGATTTGAAACCATGGTAAAGACACGTTTGATTTCATATTTAAACGATAACTATTAGTCTACAAGGAATAAAAATGTGACAGCTAGCATTTTGGAGTAGAAATTAAGATGTGTATTTCCACATAACTCAAGAGCAGTGGCAGAGAGACTGTGTTGGTCGCAGCAGCCTCCTGTCCTAATCAAAACATGAGGGGAAACAAGCTAGCTTTAGCCTAGCACCAGCAGAAGTGACTTCACTGAAGACTTTCTGGCTGCATTAGCGGTTAGCTTTGTGAGATCTACTCACGCTGGGCAGTATGGCTTAAAAATAAAATCTACCATGTTTTTCAGACCAGATCTGATTTTAATCTATTTTTCAAAATTTATTTTCTAAAAAATAAAATTACAAATGACAGAAAATATTTTCAGAAATTAGCTTTTATTTCAGTCATCCCTTCTGTGAGTTGTACGATGGCGTATTAGGGCCAGCCTATGAGAATTTTTGTTGAATTACGGGAGAATAGCAGTAATATTAGCAGAATGAAGACGCAGTTTTACCAGAAAAAAATGTCTTACAATTACAAAAAAAGGTTGTTTTATTGAGGAAAAAGCTTCAATAAAGTTACCAAAATTTGATTCTTCGAAATAGACAAAGCTGTTCGCACAATTGTTTTAAAGTCCTGCTGCTGATAATTTGATGCTGATGCTTAAAAGATAAAAAGTATTTCTATTAAGTATTAAAAATAATCTGTGAAACCTATACCAAAGGATAACTTTATAAGATACTCAACATTCCTCTTTTTGTTATTTTTCATATTGGGGCTATCATAAAATTACAACTTTATTCTAGTAATACGAGTTTATCCGCGTATTGTTTAGACTTTATTTTCATACAACTTGTGTTATTACCAATTTATTCCGATATGACTTATTGTTATACAACTTTCTCTTATTACAACTTTTTTTTTCATTATTACGACTATTTTAATGTTATGAGTTTATTCTCATATTATTTTGACTTTTTTTCTTGTATTATTACAACTATTCTCGTAATATGATGACTTAATTCTTGTACAACATTTTTCTTGTAATATGACTTTATTCTCGTATTGTTTCAACTTAATTCTCGTAAATTTTTCTCATAATACGACTTTACTCCGGTTATATTATGACTTTATTGTCGTACAACTTTATTCTTGAATTACTACGACTATATTCTGGTAATATAACTATTCTTGTGATTTTAAAAAGTCGTACCCTGGCCCTAATATTACGTCGTAGAGTTGACCCGAAGTCAAAGTCCAAATAAAAAGAAACTGTAAAACATGCTTGGCAAGCAAGATGGCCGCCATGGGCACTATGACATCACTCTGAACTCTGGAAACTCAAGCAGTGCATTGATGAAACAAAATCCAGCTTTTCCAAAAATTAAATGAATTGATCAAATCGGTTTATCGGCCAGCCCCAGAAAGCATCAACAGCGATTCACGGGACTGGAAATCTTCCTTGTGTCACACAAAGGACCATCAGCGTCTTCTCACAGTCTGCGCTCTCTGTGGAAGTGGACCAGCTGTACGTGGAGGTCGGCTCCTCCACCGTTTTGTTTGTGCAGTGTGTGTGAGTGTGTAGGGTGGGGGCTGGGAGGCTGCGCTGGCAGAGCCCTTGGCGAACTGCAGGATGTTCACCTTGCGGCGGGGCGCAGGGCTCATTATCCCAGCAGGACCTGGTCACATCAAAGGAGTAAGGAAAGGGCAAACATTCTGCTGAAGTGCCACTGTCAGCAGGCCTGGAAGCACACACACGCGCTAACAAACAGACTGCTCACACACACACACACATTCACTCGAGCATCCAGGAAACATCCTTTTCCCAGTAAAGAACAGGACTGCTATCGGTGGCGTCACAGTCTTCAAATGGATTTAGAAAAGACAAACTAAGAAGAAGGATCTCCATTTATTCTGACTATCTGTAGAAAATCCCAGAGAATGACGACGAGCTGTCAGCAGCGACGAGCGGCCGTCTCACCGTCCACGAGATAAACGGATCCCCCAGTATCACTGCTCTGGTTTCCAGGTCCTGGAAAGGACGTGTTAATCACCAATCCCGCCACACGAGAAGAGTCCAATCACTATTTAGGTGGTACGCTGCAAAAACTGAAATCTAAGATTGAAAATCTTAGATTAAGGGGATTTACGCTTGTTTCTTTTCTGGAAAGATACCTTTTCTCACCAAGAGGATTTCATGTTAAAACATCTCCCTTATTTTAAGTGTTTTGGTCCTTAACCATCTCAATAAACCATGAAAGAATGTATTACTTATTACCAGTAAGTATACCCTAGAAACTAAAATACCAAGAGTTCCAAAGCAACTGTAAAAGTACAGAGCTTATTTTTCAAAGTAATTATTTCTTATTTCAAACACAAAAATGAATTCATCACTGACTTAATTTAATCTCTCCAGATAATTAACACAGATTACAAGCAGATGGACTCCCCTGTTATTGTCAATGAAACAACAGAAAATATGAACTTACATACTTGTACACGGAGCACCGGTATGGGGCTCAGTGGTGGGCACACTTCTGCTAACCCGCTAATAGTGCAGCTAATTTTTCACTTAGCACATTAGCATTAGCTTCTGTCTACAGTGGTGTAGCGCATTAGCTTTAGCAGAACTAATGTTTATGATTAGTGCTTTAGAGTTAGCTAGCACAACTAGGTTTTTAGCTCGTGACGTAGCCTTCCCATGCCTTCCCACACATAAAAATGAAGAAGTAGAGCTGAAGTATCAGGAGTCTCACAGACTATGTATGAGCAGAGTACCCAAGGCCGAGAATCACAAATTCATGGTTTGCTCTTAAAGCGGGAAAAAAATAGCATATCAGCTGAGGAGATTTAAACGTGGCACAATGATTAAGTGCCAAAAGTACACCAATGTTTTATGCTTTTTCTCCATCTTTAGCTTGTCTAAATTAGCCTTTTCAAAAGGAACCTTCCAGCCAGGCTCTAGGGCGGACCCACGCCTATTCACGGTTCAGCACTCGTAGACATCACAGTAAACTATCAAAAGAACGTGTCAATGGATCTAATTCGTCTAAGTCATGGGTGACCAGCCTGGGCATGCTAGTTGTTAGCCTATCCATTGCTAACGCTAGCCTATCTGTGCTAATGGCCAGCAGAGGAAGAAGGCAGTCCAGTGAGTGACCAGCCTAGGCATGCTAGTCACTAGCTTCTCCAATGCTAACGCAAGTGAGTAGCCTCCTCCTCATTTGCCAGCGCCGACCACTTAGTTACCTGTGCCGGCCAATCATTCATCAGGTCAGTAGCCGGCTTCAGAATAGCTGTAGCCTCCTGTGTCAAGGACGTAGCCACCGTTGGGTATGTAATTTGCGTAATTTTGGCACTGATACAGCGCCATACTTGCTTACCTTCGTTTATCTTTCATTGGTTGGACCAACCAATGGGAACTAAAGCAGGTCGAATGTTGAACTTCACCCATCAGCGCTGACCAAAAGCAGAAAATATTTAAAAAACACTTTTCCTGATTCTATACGCATCCCCCCCCCCCACTGCAATTTTCACCAACTATTTATAGCGGTCCCACCGCTGCATTAACCCACTGCATGATTTATCATTAGGAGCCAGCTCTGGTCTGCTGAGTAGCTGCATTCATGCCAGGCTGCACAGTGGTGCCAACAACAACACTCCAAGGCCCGAGAGATGTACACAAATAAAATCGCAGCACAAGCTAAGTCTGTGCGGCTAAAGCCTCGGCTCCTGCACAATAACACAGAAAGACGGAGAGAGAAAAACGACGCGCAGAATGAGAGGAAAAGTGCTGATGAGTTGCGTTTGTGCAGGAGCTTCACAGATCTGTCGAACAAGAGCGGATTTGCCTGCTACACCTAGATAGTGTTCCCCCCCTCTGCTTTCGCCCAGGTATTCTGGGCATGAATGGCTGTCAGTTTGGATTTGGGAGCTCAGCGTTGAGGGGGAAAATAGAGTCTGGTGGGGGTCTTTGTGCGTCTTCATTGGCAGAGACGAGCACTACAGACAGTGCCCTTCTCATTGAGCCCCAGCTCGCTCAAAACGCTAGAATTTCACATCACAGAACATCCAGGGAAAAAAGGGGGGACAGGAGGGAAATACGGCGGGGGGCGGGGGGACGGATGAAGCTTCTGGCTGCTGGGGACGCTCCCGTGTCTGCAGGGAAGGTTTCCGATGGCACCAGGAAAAATGTGGATGGGGAGATGATTTGAATGAGAGCAGCTTCTGCCTGAGCTGAAGAGAATATTGACCCAGTTTTCCTTCTGTGTTTCACTCAGACAGATTCACACCCACCCACATAGCGAGCGAGAATAGCAGGAATAAAAATAAAGATGGATTACTTGCAGCCGATGACGTCATGGGAAAAAAAACAAAACAAAACAGCATTTTAGAGAAAAAGTTCACAAATAACTGCGGAAATGTTGAGTTTCTTGCAAGATGCAGAAGAAGACAGCTGGCTCCTTGTTTTAGTCTGAACTTTTGACCTGGTTATCAGGGAATCGTTGACCTGTTCACCTAATCATCATGTCGCGTTTACTTTGAAGACATGCTTGTCTTATCTCAGAGCAGCGGCAGTCGATCGGGCAGAGATCGGAACTGGCTTTGACTGGCGAACGCAAAGTCAAATGTTGAAATATCTGAAGATTTCTCAGCATTTCCTAAATCCACCGACACAAAAAACGGCCAGAATTTTGCTCTATAAATCCAGTCATCAAATAAGAAAAACAGAAAATCCAAAAACATGTTTTTAAATGATGATTTCATTTAGGAAGTGAGAAAAGCAATCCAAACCAACCTGGCGCTATGCGAAAACACCAACATTTCCCCCGAATCATGAATCAACTCCAATTATTTTTAGGAAAGTTTGGCTTAATTTCACTCGCCACACCCTGGCCTGATCGCTGCCTGACCTGTAGAATCAAGAACCTGTCTGACAACACGAAGTAGGCTGCAATGATCTCATAGAGGAACAAATCATATCAGTAACACATGAGAAACAAAGTAATCTATCAGCGAGGAAAGGGTTGAGGGACTCCAGAGAACCACAGCGAGCACCATTACCCACTAACGGATAAAACATGTTACAGTGGAGAACCTTCCCAGGAGCAGTGATGGGCAGTAAGGCGAAAGAAGTAACGTGTTACTGTAATCAGATTACTTTTTTCAAGCTACGATAAAGTAAGTGATTACAATTGCAAAAAAGTAGGGGTCTACTGATAAATCAGCAACCAAGTTCCTTAATTTTGGGTGATCAGCGATCGTCCGATACATGTGAAACTGATCTCATCTACCTCTGCAAAGGTCTGAAGATCAGCCGCTGTCCCCTTCTGCTCTGCCATGAGAGGGCTGACCGACGGACCCGCCCACCAGGTCACGTCTGCATGTGCGCGGTTAACAGTAATCACTCCGCTGTTCCCAACTTAGCGACTTTGTTGCTATATTTAGCGACCTTTCAGACAAAAAAAATAATAAATCGGTATCGACCAAAACAGGAATAGGCAGGTCAGGCTTTTTAAAGATCGGTGATCAGCTAGAAAACTGCAATCGGTGCAGCCCTACAAAAAAAGTAATTAGATTACAGTTGTATTTGTTTGTGAGAGTGTTTCGTGACAGTCACGTATGAGCGTGCAAATTCAGTGGTAACAAGAGACAAGTGTGTAGATCAAGAGATACCACTGAGCACAGGAGACAGCAGGGCTATGCAGTGTTTTAATGCTTGGAAGCATCAACATTACCTTGATTTGACTCAGTAAAAAAGTGACAAGAACCAGGGGCAGGCATTTATCACATCGTTTATCATTTATCGTGATAAATTTCTTATCTTGATAAGAATACTGTTTAATTGTTGTCATGATAAATTCCAATTAATGCTGTTTAAATAACCCCAAAACTCTCCTTATTAGTTTTTCTATTTTCTCCACTAATGTTCAACGACAGCATTAATAAATATCAATAAATTTGAAAATATGATTAAATGCAGTTACTGTGTGCAGTTCAGTGATAGAAATCACACTTCTTGATGTGACTGGTGTCCTAAAGAAGCGTATTGCAAATGGGCATGTTTTTAAGAGCAGTATTTGTGTTTGTAGTGGTAAGAATGCTGTGCCATTCAGTGACTTAAATAAAAAAACCTAGTAAATAGTTCTTATTGTCACTTTTATCGTTAACCCAATAGTGCCACAAAATATCACGATAAACTTTAAGTCCGTATCGCCCACCCCTAACAAGAACATTAGTGTCCGCTGTGAAGTAAATGTGTGGGAAGAAAACTTATCTACAGCAAAAAATTGCCTTTATTTTTATAAGTTTGCATAATAATTTTCCCATCGGAGCTTATTTATCCAAATCTGTCTTAAGGGAAGCTAAAAAATGAAACTCCAGTAGCATCTTCTGGCTGGTTCGAACAATTAATTGCAACACACTGCACCATATTGCACCTGTATTCATCCGATCGTTGGTAAATGCTTAAAATCCCTGGTGGCACAGTGCACGTCACACATTTTTTTCAATATTCAGATTTTTTTTTTATTTTACAAGCATTTTGTGATTTTCTTTCACCTGATGTTAGCTTAAAAACATTTTCAGCTCTCCTTTAAGCTCAAGTACATTTGGGTTATGCACCTGGACGCTGATCCAAAGTTCTTAGTGGTATAAAGAAAATGAAAGGATTTACAGTGGCCTAGTCAAAGTCCAGACTTAAACCTTATTGAAACGCTGAGGCATGGCCATCAGCAGGCTTTTCATGCTTAAAAACCCTCCGATGTGTTTTGAGTTACATCAGTTCTGCAGAGAAGAGAGAGCCAACGTTCCTCCACGACTCATTCCCAGTTATTGGTTTTCTCCAAGGGTGGGACAACCAGTTTTAAGCTTAGGGGGCACTAACTTTGACTCCTCCCCCCGCCCCCAATAAATGAAATCACTTGAATGCTTACTTATTTTTGGTTTCCTCATTCACTCAAACATTTAAGTGTGACACAGAAGCAGGAAAACGGAAGAACTGTGGGATTTTTTGCAGCACTGGATGTGGGGATAATCTTGCAGCTCTTTTGTTTTCTGTTGGATCCAGAAAACTTCCTCGATCAAGGAACCTGCAGCTCAGTTTTGCTTGGCAGGGCAGACCTCCAAGAAAATCTTAGATCGGTGTCGACATGACTGGTGCATCCCTGCTCTGTGCTGCACCCTGACGAAGCTGTGCTTATTTTAATGACGCTGCTCTGAACGTGGCCATTCCGGCTCAGGTTTTAATGAGGCGTGCTCCACATCCCGGTGTTAGGGAGCGGTGGCTGTGGATCAACACTGCAAACCTCTCACTCACATAATGGACCAAACAACAGTATCAGCAGCCCACTGTCTGGGTGCGATTCCACGTTTCAGGGGATTAACTGGTAAAGACTACCAACAACTGCCTTTCAGCGGGGAATTAGTCATTAATCAAACCCCACATTTGAGGATTTCTTTCTATCCAGCCCCACACGCCCCTGCTAGGATCTCTGAATGGAAGAACGCAGAGCCATTCAGATCTGATCCCCTCCGAACAAACGGCTTTTCTCCAACCACACAGAAGCAGGGAACTCTTAAAGAACCTCTCCAAGGAACCGAGTGGTCACAAGAAAAGCCCCGCCCCCTTCAATTAGCTTTGTGGCAGAGGGGTTTAGCGGGCTTTACCACAAACAAAACAATGACCATGTACAACATGGCAAAGGGCAGCGTCTGCTTATCCCCCCGATACGGACCTAACAAATGGTAATTTCTGCAACACAAAAGGGACGATCGAGACCCGGGGCATATGGTTGCTGCGACGTTACGAGCACACGCATCCCCCGATTCAGCAGATCTGAAAGGGCTTTCATGACACGAACACAACAAGGTTGTAATTCAGCTCTCGACTGGATTAATGCAAGACGAGCCGCCGTGAGGGAGATATTCATCGGTCTGGTAAGAGGCTGAGATGTTTGAGCCGCCTCAATGATGAGGATCAACAGAAAATAAAAGCCTGTTAGAGCAGGAA
The DNA here is from genome assembly GCA_014839685.1 of Anableps anableps. Taxonomy (NCBI): domain Eukaryota; kingdom Metazoa; phylum Chordata; class Actinopteri; order Cyprinodontiformes; family Anablepidae; genus Anableps; species Anableps anableps. Next base: position 39,988,277 of record CM026065.1, on the reverse strand, counting down.
AACACTTAAACGATAATAAACCCAGGGCCTTATTTATACGGTGGGAGAACAATGATGACACATGCAGAAAATGGAGACAGTTTTGATTAAACTCTTTCAGATATTTCAAAGATTTCAGGGCTTAGTTACGTCATTTCTTTCCCAAAGGTTGCCACCAGGTGCTTCGTGCACATGTAAGGCACCTTGGTGTCGTGCAGAGAAGTGTTTACATTTGAATTATTAAATTACATTTTTATGACAGGGAATTAGGGCCAAGCTAAGAAACAAAAATTAAATAACAAGAATAAATACTGTGAGAAAACGAAGATTAAAGTGGTAATATTACCAGAATTAAAGTCGTTATAATACAAGACAAAAAGTCATAATACAAGAACAAAGTCGTACGACAAGAAGTCAATATTATAATAAAGTCATAATGGTGAGGAAAAAAGTCAGAATAATATGAGAATAAAGTTGTAATATTAGTAGAATGAAGTAGTAATTGTATGAGAACTCCAACACCAAAAAATACTAAAAAAAATACTAAAAATTTAAATGAGGAATGTTGAGCATCTTGTGAAGTTATACTTGGTATCAGTTTAATAAATAGGACAAACTTAATCTTTTTACACATCAGCATCAAACCATCATCAGCAGCAGCGATTCTGGAAACCACTGAGTCTGTTTGGACTCACGTCAGATCTCCGTCCAAGCTTTACGACTTTCTTCTGGTAAGATTTTGTCTTTATTCTGCTAATCTTATGACTTTGTCATAATATTGTGACTTTATTCTCGTAATTAAAAATAAATAAATAAATAAATAAATAAATAAATCTTAGTCTGGCCCTAATACTCCGGCGAACATTTTTATTAATTCATAATGAAGGTTTTTATACCACGCTGTCTATTCCCTGCAGGGCTCGCTGCTTCTTAAGCTTTTTGAAGGTTTTGATGACTGATCAAACCATCAAAGTTTGACTGGAAAGCATTGAAGTTGTGGCTCAGACGGGCCCACAAGCCTGACTGGCTGCGTCTGTGTCTGGGTTACAGCTGGAGAGCAAGAACGGCCTGAAAAACTCCACCAGGACGTTGACTTCAGCTGACTGAGAAGATGGCAGTAGGAGCGGCCTCCTGCTCAGAATATGTTTAATTCCAGTCTCATAACCTCTTTTCCACACAGCTAACTGGAGTAAATGACTGCAGATTACATGAACTGGTGCTAAAACGGGCTCGAAGACTCCTGAGGCCGTAAAAAGAGACTCAAGCTGTTTCCCTTCCTGCAATTTCTGGTGCAAAGAGGCCAAAACTGCTCATTTACAAAGTTTCCAACTATATCTGCTGAAAAAACACTATCCTCCAAGAACTTCAAAAAACATGCTTTAACACTCATCCATTAATATCTATAATGCATCAAAAAAAGGACGAGGCTGAGTAAAGCAGATGAATCATAATTCAACCTGTATTTTGTTTCATTTCTTCATCTTCGTATTGATTTTAAGATTCTTCTACTTACTTTTCAAACTGTAGATGGACTGGCACCGAATGATTCACCTGCTGTCCTTTTACAGTCCAGCCTTTTTGAGCTTTGTCTGTTTTTAACCTTTATGGTCAGCGTTGGTTTTAAATATGCCAAATCAACCAGTAAGACAGGACATTTCAGTTCGCCACTTCTGCTTGATGTCGTTTCATTTTGTAGCCATAAGCAAACTACTCCCTACCCGTACACACAGCCGCCGCAATCTGTTTATTTTATTTAGTAGCTGCAAATTTTGATGAATATCGGGGGCAAGTTTTTTATTTTAAATAGCTTAAATCAAACTGTTAATTATTTTTCTTAAGATTTTATGTTGCGCCTTATTTCTTTCTTTGCTATTCAAATCCCAACCGAACCAGGCGATCCTGATGACAATAATAAAACTGAAATAATCAATATTGGGTTGAATACATGAAGCCAGCGGGCTAAAAGGGTTCAGATCCCCCCCCCCCCCCCGTCTTCTAAAGAAGGGCCCATGAGCATCGCTTCGCTTGAGGACGTGAGGACAGTTATTCAATGAGTCTCATTTTTCCGTTTACATCAAGTATTTTGCAGAATCCGTTCATCCATTGGCTGCAAGGAAAGCGTGTATGAAGACGCCGCCCTCCTCTGCATGGGTCAAATGCGACCCGAATCCACATTTTTTCCCCCCATATTGGACTCTTCGTGGCCACCTGAACGTATCCGGTGAGTTGCACACGTCTGCGGTCTGAACGGTCGTGTCACGCTTTCTACGACCTTCACGCCATTTACGTGAGACGTGATTCTGCACCGGAAGCAGCCGGACGCGGTAAGTCTGGACGTCAACAGCGGCTGAAGCGAGCTTCCTTCGTCTTCTTGTGACGATGCTGTTGGTTCCCGCCGCTCAACAACTTTAAAATCAAGCCATAGATGCCGGCGGCCATCATTACTTCCGTAAACGATGCGCTGCTGTGTGGCTTGTCACGATAAGTTTTGCTGGACGATAAACTACAATATTGTTTTGAGACCATTTTCAAGTATTAATTGATAATGGCATAATGCAAGTTCGCCCCATCAAAGACCAATAAACTTTAATTTTGTAAAGAACACTTAATATCACTATTAATTATTTTTCCATTTTATTTCCAATCTTATTGTTTTATTAGCTGCCTTTATTTAATTTTTGTTTTGTATTTATTTAGTCATATTTTTATTTATTGCCACTTATGTATTTTTTTAAAATACTTTTTCCATATTTTGTATTTTAGTCTTTTTTTTATTTTTTCCATATTCAGTATTTAGTAATTTTTTTTAAATTGTCACTTTTTCTCATTATGTAATTTTTTCCATATCCTGTTTTTAATTCAGTAATTTTCTAAGATATTTGAAATATCCTAAATAAAACACAACCAAAACCATAAATAAAATTGATTATGCCTCTGTAAAAAAAATTGCCCTGCAAAAAAATACAAACCATCAGAATGGAAATCATCGAGCTGGTTTTAATTTATCAAACGATTAACTGATTAATTGCTTATTGCGACAGGCTTATGTGTGACGTCTGTGTTCTTCTTCTGCGCATGCGGGTCTCCTTGAGGTCGTAAACGTTCACACAGAAGTCTGATTGCAGTCGCCAAAAAAATAAAAACATCGGAATTGAGCATCAAGACCTGCTGTGTGAACGTAGCCCAAGAGACCAAAACTAGAGATGCATGAAGTAGCTAATTTAAAGAAGAAAAACACAATCAAGAACTCAGCAGTAAAGCTGTTATGCTGCTTCTCCATGTGAAGGTTGGGCGCGGAAAGACCAAAACCCCAAAAAGCCCCAAACGCTGAGCTGAAATATGAAGTCGGCATCAACAGAACGAAGCTAACATGACACATGAAATGAAAACAATAAAAACGTCGGGTTGTTGTTGTTGCTTTCTGGTGGCTACAGATCGGTTAGCCGACTAAACACGACTCATCAGTACAATGCTTTAACAATTAGATGTTAGGGGTGTAAATCAACATATTTATCATGCTATGATGAAGATACGAAGGTGCATTTTTTTCCATCAGTTAACCTAAAAGTGCCCTTGATGACTTTTCAGTCATAAAGAAAACATACTGGATATTAAACTTTATTAAATTCACGTTAAAAAAATTAACTTTTAAGTATTTTTTATATACACTAATGAAGAATTTAAGCTTTCACCCTTTTTTAGTGTCTCAAACAAAACATTTTAACAGAACTTAACCAAGGACACCAGCTAATCGATTCTCAAAAGTACAAATTCAGTTCAGTCATCCTGAATCATCTTAGGCTGCGTTCACACCAGCCTGTTGAGTCCGCTTTAATCCAGCTCCGGTCCGTCTGCCTGGAAGGTCCGGTTCGCTTGGGGAGGTGTGAACGCGTAATCGAACGGACCAAGAGAGCGAACTCTGGTCCGAATACAAACCTCGGTCTCGGTTCGGTTGATGTGAACGCCAATCCGACCGGAGACCGCTCCAAGAGCAGGGAGCGGACTACAGCGCGAGGCATTCTGGGTAAATACAACCCCCCCAAAAAAGCACGAGTCTTGCGCTGGCGGGAGAATTGGCTGGTGGCATTTTGCCAAAGAGAAATCCTACAACCGCTAAAATCTCACGCCAGGCCAACACAAAGAACATGATGACGGACTCCCTGCTTCATGCGCTCCAATAATTGCTGCAAAGTATTTACGGAATCATTTCCAGAACGTATGATGGAAAGGAAGCCATACTGGGGTAAACATACAAATTATTATTGTTCCTGGATGTGACTGTAGGATATTTCTCCCTAGAAACCGTAGGGTGGATGTGTGGGGTGGGGGTGGGAACTGGCGCTTGCATCTCCTCCACCTCCACCTTTCATGTGGAAGGATGGGGGCACAGCGGAGGTGGATTGATTAGAGGTTTTGCTGCATTGTTTGATGACGGGCTGCTCAAAGTGTGGGACCACTCTGATGCCTCTCCACCGGGGGACATGAAAAGCATCACCTGGCCTCGGAGCCGAGGGTCACGACCGACGGTGGATTTAAGGGGCTCCATTCAGGCCACATAATCCATTCAGCGTGACCTTTTATATTTTTAGAGTCAGCTCCACTCCCACTCCCAGCCCGTTTTGTTGGAACCACCGCAGACACGGAGATCCAAGACGCACTTCATTTATTTAACATGTCCGTCCCGTGGGGGTAAAAAAAAATCCGAGCTCTCCATCAACAAGTTCGCTGTCCGATGATCAAAAGGAGCGTGGAGTACGAGGAGAGCTCATCAGATAAACAAAAAATATTCTTGCTGGATTTCTTTGTGGGTTTCATCATCCTGCATCAAGTGACTGCGAGGGGGAAGAAAACAAAGCCTTGTTTTCATCTCCGTGACATCAGAGACTGAGAGCCAGGGAAGAATCAGGGTTTCTGCAGGCTTCACCAACTCAAATGTAAGACTTTTTACGACCTTTATGAATGAAATTCAAGACCTGGATCGCAACAGAAATGCACAAAAGAAGAAAAAAAAAAAAGCATATTTTGTTTTGTAATGCTGAGCTATTTTGCCCAGAATAACACGTAGCACTGTAACAGACCTGAGCCAGTGGCCAGCTGGCAATAATTTACTTACCAATAATAGATGCAAAAAAAGCTAGCTAGCAAGGTTAATTAGCAGCTAGTTAGCGGTAGCCTCAACCGCCTGGAGTCTGGACAAAATGAAGATGTCTGTGGGTGCCTCAAAACTTTTGCCTGACAGAAAAATCCCAGGAAAAAAATAAACTACAAAGAATATACGACATTAAACAGCCTTGCCAAGGCAAAATTTAAGACCTGTGATTAACGTTTTTAAGGCCAACTTACATTTTTTCTAATGAATTTAAGAAATTTTGAGGCCTTAATTTTAGATACATGAATGTAAAACCATCTCTCAATTTGCGTCTCCAAAGAAAAACAAAAAAACAAAAACAAAAAAGGGAGGGTTTTGTTTTCCAGCAGCCTTCCAGACAGGCCTCGTTGCTAAACCACCAGAAATCATGGGAATAAAAGCCAAACCACCAGGCAGGATTAGTCAAACTCCTACCATCTTCTCGATGTGTCTGAACTTGGAGGAAGTATAATTGGTTTGAATCTGCTCAGAAAGAGCTGCACAGCATTCAGGCCTGCCTGTCTCCTCTGTGACTCGGGGTGAGTGTGTGTGTGTGTGTGTGGGGGGGGGCTTTAGTTTTCGCCAGCCGTAGTAAATCGGGCGCCTGGGGCGGGAGCCTCGACCGAGCTCGCATTTCAGAGCCGGGGCCCAGGAGGGCGTCGGGGGCCGGAGATATGGCACTGGAGATGGTGGCGGTGGTGATAGCAAGCAGGCAGGCAGCCGGGGGGGGGGGGGTCACTGCGGAGGTGACATTACACACACGCCCCAACACAAAAGCGGCCCAGCTCGTTAGCACTCTCACCAGCGAGCTCCATGGCAATCAGCGCTCTCCAGTCTGGTCGCAAACATGGCTACATCTGCAAGTGTAATCACCCCATTGTGCTCCGATTTTCTGCTCTGCTGGGCAGCGGCGTGGCGGCCCGCTTCCTCCCCCCCACCCCTGCCTCCCCCTCCGGGTCAGCTCCTCTGCTGCCGGTCAGGCCGGGCTCGCACAGATTACCGGTCCCGGTCGCTCAGGTAACAAGAGTCACTAATCTGGCCGGGGTTGAATTACAGATAATTGCCTCGGCACTGTGATTGATTTCAGCCCTGGAAAGAAGACGATGACGCCCCCCCCACACACACACACCCTCCCCCCGCCTCCCTTTCCTGCCTCTCCAGCGCTTGCGAGCAGCAGCCAAGACTCTCCATCTAGTAGGAGGCAGGAGGCTTTGAAGAGATCAAAGCCAAGGCCGGGAGCAGTTGCGCGCCCAGGGAATACGGAGAGAGGCTTTCTGCTCCTCAGCCCTATTTTCTAGCGTCATGTTGGATTGCAGCTGTATTGCATTTCGCCAGTTTTCTTAATGCTCTTGGTTTTGACTTTGACATCAGTGATCCCCCCCCACCACCACCACCCAACCCACCCCGTTGGTTTCTTCAAAAACAAGAAGGGAGGAAAGGAAGAAAAGAGAAGGTGGTAAATGGATCCAAAGAGATTCTCTCTCTTCTTTTATTTTTTTATTTTCACAACTCCATAATTGGACAGTTCAAAGGAGAGGGGGGGGGTAGAGAGAGAAATGTAGCATTTGTTTTCAATTCCACCGCCGATATGAAAGGAGCGACAAACTTTTATGGCCTTTCCAAAAATTAAAGGCAGGCACAGTCGGAGAACGGCGTGTTTTTTACTGCCGAGACCACACAAAACGAGCTGATAGCTGCAGCCTCTCCTCTTTGTCCTCCCACCGAACACTCAGCGTGGAGTGAGCCGCTCACACACACCCCCGACACACACATGCGAGGGAAAGAAAGTGGTTTGATGTTCGGCACAAGAACACAGAAGGAGGCATGAAGAAAAGGGCGCAAGACGGAGCCATGTATTCGTTTAATGGCTCTGCTAATAAAGCCTGGTGGCAAGAAGGCACCCTTTGTACTGTAACTATGCAGGCCCGGTCCCCACCTCCTACACTGGGGACCATTAATATTTCAGCGCCGTCAGAGACGCGTTGCATGTGAGCGTCTTTTTAGCGCTCACACCCACAGCAGAGGGAAATAATGAGCTTCTGAAAAAATATGAAACAGCAAAAAAAAAAAAAAAAAAAAAAAAAAATGAAAGAAAGAAAGGGAAGGCCGGAGCGAGAGCCCGCCCGAGACGGAGCGGATTCATGCAACAGAGCGGCTATTGATCATCGCTCCGTCTCTGAGCGGGACAAAGTGAGGGCTGTTTGAGCTCCTCTGAAGTCTGGACACAGCTGGCAGCGTTTGGAGTCATGGTCTTACCCCTGTGAGCCCATTGTTCCCCCCCCCCGGCTGCAGCTCACTACTTGGAACCGCCGCCCGTCTCTTTATGGACCTGCGAGCTGTCAGGATGAGGTCAAAACACGCGATTCATGATTTCACTCACTTCACAGCTGCAGCAGAGCGCTGCAGGCCTGCGGGCCGCTTCCAGGCTCCGCTGGGGCCCCGGACATTTGACAGGAGGTCGGCTAACTTTATTATCAGATTAAAAAAAAAAAAAAAAAAGACAAAAAAAAAGACAAAAAATCTAAAAGAATAATTTACAGTTGAGTCGTTTTTTAGGGCGCATTTACACCAGCCCTGTTCAGTCCGGTTCGTTTGGGGAGGTGTGAACGCGCAACCGAATCCAAAACCTCGGTCTCGGTTCGGTTGAAGTGAACTCTGATGCGGTTTGAATGCAGATGCGAACGCCAAGCGGACCGGAGACCGATCCAAAAGCAGGAAGTGGACTACAGCCCACGGCATTCTGGATAAACCCCCCCCCCCAAAAAAAAAAAAAAAAAAAAAAAAAAAAAAAAAAAAAAAAAGCGAGTCTTGCTGGCGGGAGAATTGGCTGGCGGCATTTTGTCAGAGAAATCCTACAACCACTAAAATCTCACGCCATGCCAAGTTTTGTTTATATTTCCTGAAGAAGGAAGCTGCGCTCAGTGTCTTCCTCTGAGGTTTCATGTCGTTTCCTTCGGTGGTTCATGGTGCAGCGCCCCCACAGGCGAGGAGGGGAACAGGTTTTTCAAAGGGTTCGGTCAGTTTGATCCAGTTGAGTGTGAAAGGGAACTGCAGCAGCTGAAATGTGAACTCCCATCTGCAGGTGGCAGTATTTCCTACTTCTACTATGCTGCTGCCTCAGCCGTACTTGATATGAAGGCATCGTCCATGATCGATACGCCCCCCTAGATGCTCATCCACAGACTTTGCATGTGCACCAGATGCTCCTGACGCTCAAATCGCGTTCAGGCTGAACGCACGATGAGAAAGGAGAGTTTCAGATGTAGTTTTGTTTTTACAGCTGGGGTCAGGGGTCAGGGTCATCGCTACGGAATAGCAGCAAATATTAGTGAACAGGAAGTGACTGCGGCTCGGGGAGACGGATCTTTATTTAACCACCAGACTCGTGCGTTTCAAAATGACGTCCCTTTGGAAACGTGATGGATGGAGCTCGTTTTACTAATGATGCATTGGACCCATTACGCGTGAACGATTTCAGTCTGAACGCAGCATTAGTCCTTGCATTGTAAATCATGAACAAACTTGCACTAGGCCCTTTCAGAAAGCACCTCTAGCCAGGACTTAAGTCTGAAATGGGTGAAACAAAATAGACTACTGAACGTATTCTGTGGAAGGTTTTATCACAGGAAGAGGCTTGAAAGGAATCTGGGCGCAAGGACTGAGCACTGGGAGATGACCAAGCGCCATCAGTGTGGTGGTTAGCAGGAAATCAGAGCAACAGCATCAGAAATCAGCTTCTGAAAGGGTGAGCCAGCTTCACGGGTTTGGTGTAGCGACGCCAGCTGGCTACGGGATTTAAGGTGAAAGGTCATTTGATGCACACAGTGAACACACATTAAACAGGTTTTTCGTGAAGAAAGAAGAACTTTAAAACTGGTAGTTTCTTCAGTAGCGATGATGTTTAAAAAAAATAAATAAATAAACAAATGAGAAGAAGAGGGTCATTTATTAAAAATAACAGAGGCAAATTTCTGATGATTATACACCTCTGAAATGTTTCACCCTTTAAAAGGGAAAATATGCGACACATTTTGTGCGTCACGCTTCACATGTACATTGTTGGGTTGAACTCCACTGATCTGAAATCTGTAAGTGGGTGGCTTCATTTAGCGCTCTAGCGTTTCATCCTAGCTTTGAAAACACTTAGCGCACTTAGCCTCCCCTTTTTTTTCCAAATAAATTCTAAACTGCTAATTTACTTGGCTGTTTTGTAAGCTTTCTGTTGGAAAAGTTTGACATCCGTGTTGAGGTTTTGGTTATCGACTGTTAAGAATTCTAGTGGTTAAGACGTTTCTGTTCATGCTCTTATTTTGAAATCTGTTTACGCAGCACCTCCATTTCCTTTCCCCACGTTTTTTAAAAATAAACTTTATTGAGCAAGTGGCAAGTATACAACAAACGAACGAATGAGGTATGCAGAAGAATATATAAGATGTCATTGACACATGTTGGGTGGGAACACTGTTGAAATTAGCGCTTTAGAATTAGCTTTTTACTAATTACTATGTTGGTATAGTGCTTTAGAATTAGTGGAACGAATGTTTATGATTAGTGCTTTAGAGGAACTAATATCTATGGTTAGCAAAACTTATGTTTATGGTGACCATGTTAGTGGAACTGTTTATGGTTAGCGCATTAGCAGAGCTAATGTGTATGATTAGTGTTTTACGTTTTGCGCAACTAATTTTTTTAGTAAGTGGTGCCCACCACTGTCAACCATCCTGTACAACAGAAATATAATACCAAGGAAAGGCTCAAAAGAGGGAAAGATAACCCTGCTAATCAACTTAATAACGGGAGAAATGGGCTTTTAAATCTGCCAGTGTCATGAAAGATCACTCCATTTTGGCTGCACAGGAAAGCATTGTTTCACTTGATGGCTTTACAGCAAAAGGTCTTGTATTCAGGGTGGATGGATGGATGAAGGTGCTATAATTAAATACATATGTTAATTTACGTTTTTCCCCTTTTGAAGTTTTTTCAGACTGTTGATTTTTGAAGGTTTTCAAGGAAAAAGTAAAGTCTGTATCAATGAAAAAATAATGAAGGTTCTCCTACCGTCAGTGTTCTACAGTCCCACGCATAGATAGTAACAACATTACATTAGTTACAAGAGCAATCTGACCAAAAAAATCCCCAAACATGCATGCACACACAGCCTTCCAATCTCCCTTTCTTATCTTCCTTTTACAGGAAGTCCCACCCCCTCTAATCAACCAGAACCAGGCGTCAGGGACAACCTTGGTGAGGCCCTCCACTGACCCCTGGAGATCAGCAGCAGGCTGCTGGTGAAGAGTGACGCCCTGTGAGCAGCTGCGAGGCCAGAACCACCAGAATCCTGACCGCTTGGCTCCAGGCGGCGCTCCAGCCGGCTCAGCGGCCGTTCGTGAGACGAGGGAAGCGCCATCGTCTACGAGACGTCTGCTTTCTCAGTACCAACACGTGTCTAAAATAAACATCGTTCAGGTTGCGTCACATGCGAGCCTGCATGCGGCGCTCACGGGCTATTGCCCTTCTCAAACATGCAGAAACTCAGTTTCAGAGCTTTCAGCACCGGAGCTAAAATATTGTTAACAGATGTCTTCCTACAGCTTCTTTAGCTTTTAATAGCAAAAGGAGACGAGTTTAACTGCTTTGATTTCTGCAACCCTTAAATGTTGAGCTATTGAAGCAATGAAAACAGAAGACATTTTTAAAAAATACGTGAAGAAAACCTTCATCCATGATTGTCATCTCCTCTTACAGCACAGAACCAGTCGGCTGAGCTCCATTTACCAGGGTGAAAACACCGATAAGGTGATTACAACCACATGGTGTCGCACGCACGGTGCAGACGGAGCAAACGTGTCGACCAGCATCACCAGACGTTGCAGGAAACTTCGGCGTTAATGGGGCTGTTTATAAAACTCCACCGCAGCAGCAGCGGGCCATCACTGTGCAAACACACATAATTCAGCATGTGAGATCTGCACCACAGATGACACTGATGTCTGTGTAGATTTAGAAGACAGTAGCGCAGTTATGCTTGCATCTTTCAACAGTTTTTTATTCTGTCATGTATTTTTAGCCAAGCTTAGAGAATAAAGTTGAGCTGAGGATGAGATGCTTACAGGAAATTCAAGCCCAGCTCCAAGAAAGCAGTAAAAGTTGGCCAGTGATGGACATGGAAGGCTGCTGGGAGATGCACTGTTCTCTTTAACAGGGATCCTCCATGGTAGCACTGAGGGCATGAGCTCAGGACACACATGCCGCTAAGGGACACCGGAGCGGTCCGACCAAATCCCGTTAGGTAAGCCCGAGTTAGCGATTCCACGCTGCGAGACACTGGCGACCAGATCCGTCACGTTCCCTCTACATCAAAGGAAGCCCAGTGCTGCAGCCCCTCCACCCCCTCCTCCTCATCCTCGCCATGAGGATCTGCAACCGAGGATCCAAACGGCATCAAAAAAAAAAAAAAAAAAAAAAAAAAAAAAGAATATACTGCAATGTAGATGTAACTGAATCCTTATCAGAAAATAAAATCATCAGTAATTCCATCTTCCATCTCAGTCCTTGAGGAAATATATTCAAACTTACACTGGAGAATGAAAAGCGGGGCTTTTCAGCAGTTTCAACCAAAACCGAGGCGTTTGTGTGACATCAGCTGTCCTCTGAGAACAGATGCTGAACACTTTTGATTTGGAAGCCATCATTTCTGAGTCCAGCCTACTGTTTGGGTGACAGATGTAACGCGAAAGCAATGAACTCATCCTCTCCCAGACATCAAACGGGGAGGAAATATGATGCGGATCAGATTAAAGCTCTCCAAACATGACGTGAATAAGGTCAGCAGAACACAAAAGTTTCAGCATTATCTGAAACCACAGAGGAGAAACAATGTTGCTATACATCACAGAAGACTATTAAAGTGCGTCTACTTATTTTTCTGGCTTTTTCGGTGTTAACACGTCAAAGAATCACAGAGTCAGGTGAAAAAGTTCAACCTCTGGACCACTGCTACAGCATTTACAAAACAGTTACACAAAAATCGCAGAATTACCCCATAAAACATTACTTAATCTCATGCAACACCATGCAAACGCTCAGTCTGCGCTGATGAAGATTCACTCAGTACCAAACCTTGCAGAAGAACCCAGTTTTTCTACAGGCCTGATCCCAATACACAAGCACTATTTAGAACTGAAGCAGACCTGAAGTGACCTGAAATGCTGCCAAGGCATGGCAGGACCTGATGCTCCACAAAACCCCTCAGAACCACAAAATACAGGTTTTTCAACACACCAGCAAGACAAGATAGGAAAGTTTAACAGCAGCTTCAGTATCAATTAGAAGAAAGGTCTCATTAAACCAGTTTCCAATAAAACATGTACAGTAAAAAAAAAAAATTGCAATTCAGGTTCATTAAAATCAAAACAGTAAAGGAATTAAGTGCTGAATCGGACGCTGTTAACTCTAGCGTTCTAAATAAAGCACTGAATTCATCCTGTCGTGAGTTTTCACAAACAGATTAAATGTTTTGCAAACCAAACTGTGTTTTAAAGAATCTACATTCAATGTAAACTAATTTAAGTTTAACCAGTGAACTGTGAATGCCACAGTTTGTTTCTACTTGTAATTCTTCCTTTAAGCTAATTGAGCCAAATAAAAATCATGCTGACTGACATAGATTGAGTTTAGATGGGAAGTTCTGTGTTAATTTAATATTGTGGGATCTTATTACATACCTTCATCAGTGTCTGGATGGAAAATTAGATCTAAAGCAGTCCACACCAAAGCAATGCAACAACATCGAGCAATGAGGACTTTCAGAAGCTGAAGCTTGTACCAATTTATAATAACTTCTGGTTATCTGCGGCAGCAGTGGTGAGTTCCTGATGAAAGTATGGAAAGTCAAAGTCATGTAATCGCATGCTTTGCATCGTTTGATTGTGTCTAAGGCTACGCTCACACAGCAGGCAAATGCGACCGAAATCCGATTTTTTTTTTTTTGCCTATATGCAACCCACATCTGACTTTTTCACGGCAGTCGGAACGGCCTGTCTTTTGACCACACCCCCAAAAACAATCCGATTCGTGCCACTCCCCTGTACATATCCGATAGTTTTCAAAGCGTCTGCAGTCTGAACGGTCAGACTGCAGTATCCGATTTTTACGTCAATGACGTGAAAAATGCGTCATAATTCTGCACCAGAGGAAGCCAGATGCGGTAAATCTGGACACAAACAATGGCTGAAAATTATGATTCTGAAAGAAGTCTGTGTCACTGAAGCGCATCACATCACAGTCCCACCACTCCTGGTTCGACGACGCGCCAAAACAGACTTCCTACAGAAGCAGCAGTCAGCGCTCCACAAAAGGCCGTCCGTCGCTGTTAGTTGTGCTTTCTTTTTATTAGCGTCCCTCGTCTTGTTATAACCTGTCGGCTCCCGTTGCTCAGAGACGGCGCCGTCCGTTATCGCTTCCGCAAACAGAGCGCTGCAGCGTGACGTCTACGTTCTTCTGCGCAGGCAGGTCGCTTTGGCGTCGTAAACCGTTCACACGGAAGTCGGACTGCGGTCGCATTTTATTCGTAGTATGAACGACCACGAAAAAAACCCAACAAAAAATCAAATCGGGGTTGATCAGCAAGAGTGAACGTAGCCTAATCTAACATTCGCTGCGAAATACCCCAGACTTCCTGAACAGGCACCACCTGGTGTTCAAACTGTGTCATGACAAGTGGAGCTATTGGAACGCCAACTTCTCAGTAATATTTATTCAGGAACTTCTATATTTCTTGCTGTGTCTGTATAACTGTCAACATGTTGCGATATATCGTCTGAGCTTCTGTGGCAGAGTCAGCTCTTTAGGCTGGGAGTCCCCAAAATCTGCTGATAATCAGCAAATCCTAACATCTCTATCGAGAGTGGACTCCGGCATGTGGAGGAATGTCATGGTCAATGGAAATCAATCTAAACTGCTGGGGTGGGGGGGGGGGCTGAGGGTGGAAGAGAATGAAAGGGAGAATGTGGCTTTGATCTGAGTGAAAACTGATCCCAGGCCTGCAGATACTGAGGCTGCGGTGGCCGGCAGCAGAGGAGGCCAGGATTCTTCCACCGAGTCTCGACTTGTTATTGGAGCAGCGAGAGAAACGCGTATGAAATGACTACTGTTTTATTGGAGTCAGGGGGGGAGGGGCGGTCGCTAACCACAGCAAAAGAAAAGGCTTTAGAAGTTTGGGCAGAAGGTTTGCCTCCAAACTGGCTGGTTTTACACATCTGCACTGAGGGGTAATTTCCTCTAACACACTCAGCTGGTCTCCATACTGAGGTTTACGAGCTTCTCGGTGCCATGGACTAACACAGACCAGCAGAAAACTCAACATCAGAACCAAATTTCCAGAAGCGAACAGGAAAGCGCTCAAATTAATCCCATTTTCTCCTCACTGCCATACTTTTTTTTTTTTTTTTTTTTACTCCTGCAACTATTTCAAAGGAGGAACGACGCAATTTTAACATCATCCCATGATAGAGTTGCGTGTGAAAGAAGATCCTTTACACTCAGCATGTGGCCTCCACCCCCCGACAATCACATCTGCTTCCCAAAAACAGACTCTCACAAACAACACGGAGCCAGCGCTTCGCAACTTTCCGCCAGCTCCCGGGAAATTCACAACAAGAAGCGGCCTTGTTGTTCTTCCCAGCCAGGTGGGAGCACTTCCTGCGTCCTGCTGGACGGACCGACACCGAGCTGGGTCGGGGTGGACAGCTGCTGCTCGTTTCTGCGTTTCGTTGTGCAGGAGAGACCAGCGGCTGGCCTGAAACGAACGACGTCAGCGGGCGGAACGGAGAGTCTCAGGTTTACCCGGGTCGAGCAGAACGCCGTTGCCTCAAAGATACCGTAAATGCGCAGACATCTGGATTCCCAAACTGACCATCAGGGACCTGGAAGCGCTCCTGGGTCCTCACATCAATCTCGCCTCCTTTAGATACGAATCACGCTTCTTATTTTGAGTGGGAAGAACTTCGAACTGTGCAGGAAAAAAAAAAAAAAATCAAAGGCACTTTGTAGATAAGAAAGGATTTAATGTGGTTCAACCAAGCTTGGTGTCCATCAGGGCCTGTTAGTCGTCTGCTGCAGTTTGCAGACCTGCTGTGTGTCTCCATCCTGCATTAACAGGCTAACTGGTCCTCAGACTACAGTGGGTGCCGAGAAAAAAATATAGAAAATACACGCATTACCTGATTAAATTCAATCAAAAAATAAAACATAAGTACTGTAGATTTCATTCGATTAAACGGAGGAGAAGAGAAAGGCTCATCGAGCAGACATGATGCATGGAAGGAGGAAACCACAGTAATTAAAGTGGCTTCAGCTCAAATTGTTGATCAGTTCCTCGTTTGCAGATCAAGACACGCTTCTGTGATGTTTTTTTTTTAAACAAATAAAAAACCTAAATACGAAGCACTTTATGCTTAACCTCCTGTTTTCACTCGATTGGATCCTGATCAAACGATCGTTTGCTTGTTTAAGATCAAAGATTCAAATCTGAGATGCCCTAAAAATAAACCGGGCAGATTCATTTTTTTAAGTCCTGTTTTATTGCTTCCTTTAGATCAGGGGTGTCCAAAGTGCGGCACAGGGGCCATCCGTGGCCCTTGGACTGATTTGACGCGGCCCCTCCAACTGCAGGTAGAGAATGGTAACGATTTGTCCCGTCCAGCACAGGTGGGTGACGCAGATGGAGACTTTATTTTCTAATCAGGGTAAAATTATGACCGGCATTACTTTCTTACAATAGTAAATTTTAAGTACAACAGAAAGTATTTGTCTTTTTATAACCAAGTTTTTATAATAAGTAGAACCACATTTATCCAGAGACTTTTACTTTGCTGCACTCAATTCAGATTTTATCTGATTTATTATTCGCTAAACATAGCAAGCGTTTTGAGAAAGTGGCCCATATCTTCTTCTTATAACTGAGAATAAATTTTTTCAGTGGAGCCCAAAACATTTTGAAACCAGATGCTTTTCCTTTGTTACAGCGAACGTGCAAAACTCTTTTTAAGTTTTAGATCTACGATGATTAACATCCTTCCCAAAACAAAAACAGACGACTTTATTTCCATGATTTTAGCTCGATTTTTATTTTCTTGGCCCGCGAGCAGCTTTGACTTGGTCATTTTGGCCCACATGACAAGAAGTTTGCACACCCCTGGTTGAGGTGATCGATTTTTTTAATGACCCAACGTGTCTCGTTAAAAGAACCTGGAGAATCTGAGAGGAGAAGCAAGACGACTTTCTTCTAGTTAAAAAAAACAACAAAAAAAAACAATGTATAGTTAGAGCGTGACGATTTTTAAAATACAGCAGAAGTGACCGACAGTCATGGAGGACAACCCGAGTGTTAAGCTCTCATTAAAGATGCACCAATTTTTCTGATTTTTCTGGCTGATCGCGGATTCCGATTTTGGCCGATACCGATTTTTTTTTTTTTTTGGTCTGAAAAGCCGATAAATATAGCGATAAAGTTGATTATTGTTAACCGCTCACGGGCAGACCTGACCTGGTGGGCGTGTCTGTCGGTCAGCCCACTCCCACGGCGGGATGGTGGCTGATTTTCGGACGTTTTCAGGAGTAGATGCGCTCGGTTTCTCATGCCGGAGCCGATTCCCCAAAATGAAGACGATTCGTGGCTGGTCCGTTTATCGGCCCCAGTTCTCGTGCATTTAGATGGAAACAGTATTCTTCACATATCTCAGTGAAAACAGATCCAGCCAGTCAGCAAAGTGACGCTTTTCTGACCCCTGCTTCGGTTCCAGTTCGGGTTCACCCCCACAAGAGAAGCGGGCCGGTACTCACCGCTCTGGCCATGGGCGGCGACAGGGAGCCGTTGTTCATGTAGGAGTCGTTGTTCATGTTGCCCATCATGATGTAGCCCGGGTAGGCCGGGTACGGGTGGCCTTTACTGTACATGTCCGCGTGCTTCCCTGGTCCAAAACACAAACAGGACAACAGAGTCAGAACTGGATTCATCACTGAACAAAGCTGCTCTGAAGTTCACCTGGTCTGAGACGCGGGCATGATATCGCTCTCTGTGGCTTTAACCCCTCGCCCCGCTCCGCCTCAGCCTTTTGTCCCCCCTCCCTCGTCAAAGAGAGGGGGGCGGCATGACACCCGGGAACAATGGAGCCCCTCTGGGCCAATTAGCGCCAATTAGCAGAGCACAGAGCCTGCGTGGAAACAGGAGACGCCCCAACTGTTGCTGGGCGCCTTTGACCTGAGAGGGAGAGCTTCATTCAGGAGGCTTCAATGCAGCAGCACTCGGCTAATAAGGCCGAGGGGGGGGGCTGGGGGGGGGCGATGGCAACATGGGTGCTGTTGGGAAGAAGGAGGCCAGTGTTTGGCTTTGAGGGGAGGAACAAAGAGGAGGCACGCTCCTCCTGAAGAGCCTCCGACAATGACCTGCAGGCGCGGGGTCAAACGGGTCCCAAAGGGGGCGTGTCAATGAGTCCCGGAGGGGGGGTGGGGGGGTTGGTGCGAGCATGCAACGTGTTGCTTGTGACAGCACAAACCCTGCAGCTCATGGATGCTCTGGAAACGTGAAAACACGGAGGTATTCGACCTCCTTTTCCTGCCCCCCCACCCCCCCACCCAGATCCTGCAGGCGCCCCCATCTCCGACAGGCAGACGGAGGGCGGCGTGTCCGGACTCGACTCGGATCAGCACGGTCAAAATAAGACAGAGGGGGTGGGGAGGAAAGCCAAACCCCGCCTCCCCCCAGGGTCTCTGGAGCAGATCCGGGACCTTCCGGCTCCAGCTCGCCGTCCCGAAAGCGCCGGTTTCAGGTGAAACACTCCCCCAGGAGGGCGAGGTGGTGTTAAGTCCCAATATGGGAAAAATGTCTGGTCCCACTGGCAGATTATTTCACTTATAACTAGAACTTTTTCATCAACAATACGGAATTTTTGACCTGAAACCGGCTCCCACATCTGCTGGAAGCTCCTGTCAGCCCGTTTTGTCTGATTTCACGTGAATTCAGGATGTTTGCTCTGGGGAGCATCTGGAGTTCGTGCTCTGCAGCTCGAGTCACCTCTCCCTTCGTCACTAAAGCTGCACGTTTGGTGCTTCCAGGTGGAAACAGCAGCAGCTGCAGGTTCGGGTCGCTTACCGTCGTCAGGGTGGTCCCGGTGTTTTTCATGGTAGGAGTCTGGCGCGATCTGGGCCTGCCGAGCCGCCTGCAAGAAGGAAACAGAAGGCATCAGTCGGGAAGGGCTTCAGTCACACACACACACACACACACACACACACACTGCGCGCTGACTGCACAGGGGAGAGGAGCAGCTCCATCAGAGCGTCGCAGGAGCCTCACGTCCTGCAGGCCCGCTGATTCCAGCTCCTGCCGGCTCCTCCTGGGAGCTCGCGCCTCCTCAGGTGAGCAGAAACCCAGGAAATGGCGACGGGCCCAAGCAGACCATGCTCCTCCAACACAACCATCTGCTTTGTCCATCATCTTTTTAAAACCAAAGAATAATTTTACAAACCAAATCTTATTATTTTTCCACCCCATCATTTGAGGGGGGGTGGTGGTGGTGGGGGCTTCAGGGTGAGTCAGGGAACTTCATTAACATTCAGCCTCCGTCCCACGTTTTCCCAGGACGTTTGGTGACGAGTGTGCGCGGTTTTATGCAGCTCACAGCCCCAAAAATTAAAAAAAATCTAACCAAATCCTCCAACTTCACCTGCACGAACAGAGCGGAAGCTGCGGGACGCGTTCAGCCTCGGCCCTGCGTGGGAACGTGAAACATTACGGTCTTCGTTCAGGCAACGTAAACGGACACTTTGAATGCATTTCTAACCAGTTTCAGGAATTTATGCTTTGGAGCATTTCTTCTCCTGATCCCGCGTCGCAGTACTTTAACCGCATCGGGCTGCAGAAGGGTTCTGATGGTTCTGATGCACTCAGTTCTGCAGGAAATCATAACATGCTGCTGGAATCAGCAGGAATACGAGAACACCGCCAGGTTCTGAGCTGGATGCGGGTCTCCGGCTGCCCGCAAGGCCCAACTCTTCGAGCCGAAAGCGCGTTGATGCAGGTGATATGATGCACCCCGTCCGGACCCGCCCGCGGAGGAAGCCCAGTTTGGGCGAGCTCTAGAAATGTGGAGCAGCTTTAAGGTTTCTCCAGGGAGGTCTGAAGTGGTTTTTTTTTTTTTTTTTGGGGGGGGGGGGGTGCATCAGTAAAAACAGGCCCCAGTGCTCACACTCATATTTTCTTTCATGCATTTTTATTTTAATTTCAGATTTTCGTCTTTGACGTTCCTGCAGGTAAACTTTAAATGTGCCTCCTGCTTCAATTAGGGGCGGATTAGCTTCAAGCGGGCCTGACTCCGCTCACAGAAATCTGCAAAAATGCCAGAAGTGGAAACAGGTTTAAGCATTTCCCGGCAGAAATGGTGAATTCAGCTTTTCAAACCCGCGGCTTCGAGAGAAACAAGCAAGTTTAGCAGCAGCAGCAGCAGAGCGGACTCACGTCGTGGCCGTTGCTGCTGGGGCTGATCTCCGACTCGTTGACCAGCGAGGACTTGATGTCCGCCAGGTCCCCCTCCTCCTCCGAGTGGCTGAGCTCGGCGAAGATCTGCTCCTTGTGCGGGTCCCCCTCGTCCTTGAACGGGATCATCTCATCCGTGGCGCAGAGCTCCGGGTCTCCGCCGCCGCCCGACAGCTGAGGCATGGTGCGGGGTCTGTGGCGTGCTCCGAGGCTGCGGGAAGGTGAACTCCCACCGAGGTCCGAGCACAACCGAGCGGGGACGGGGAGGAAGCGCAGCCGGTGGCTTTTCACGCCGAATCAACAGGAGGAGCGGAGCTGCTGTTTGCGTGGGTTTTTTCCTTCCTCCAAACTATTAAAAAAGCTGAAATCTCTGAGCCAGATTAGAGAGATCAGAATCCGGAGCAGCGATTAAAGTCATGGGGGAAATCTGGATCATAGAAACAAGTTCAAATCTCAGTTTTAGTCTAAATTCATCCTGAAACGAGTCAGCGAATTTAAAAAAAAAAAAAAAAAAAAAAAAAAAAAAAGTGCTTCTATAAAAGTGAAAATACGTCCCTGGTGATCCGAGAAGATGAAGAGTTAAACGTCGGAGAATGAAAACACGGTGTGGAGGTGAGAGAAGGAAACTGGTGGATGCGGGGAAAACGCGGCTGCAACAAGAAGCTGCCGACAAATAAATCCTCAAAGCTGCTCAGATGAGGACAAAAGCAGAAAGTCCTGAAACAATCAAACAAAAAAGCAGAAAGACGAGAGAGGAAGAGCCGCCGCGGACCGACTTCCACCGCTCCCGCAGAGCTTCCACAGTGTAATGATAGCAGTGTGTGTGTGTGTGTGTTGATAATGTAGCTGCGCTCCCTCCTCCTCCTGTTTCCCCCCCCCCCCTTCAGGAGAGATGAAAGGGAAGCCGAGGCTCTGATTGACACTCCTCGGGAGAGAGACCCCGCTCCCAGCGAGGAGGAGCAGCGGCGCGGCCGCCTGCGAGCGCTTCCCTCCAACCCGGAGCAGCAGCCCAGCAAAGGCGCACCCCCCCCCCCAAAAAAAAAAAAAAAAACAAAAACAAAAAACCCGAATATTCCAACGTGGTTTGTTAGAGGCAAGAAAAGCGCGATTTATTTCTGTATTTCCGTTTCTTCTTAAGCAAAAATAAATGCAATTAGATTTTTATTATTTAAAAAAATAATAATAAAAATAAGTGAAATTTATTCTTTTTTTTTTTTTTTTTTTTTTTTTTAAACCAAATGCAATAAATAGTAGTGGACGTATTTTCAAAAAGTCATCAAAAATCTCTACCTACTGCAGAATAAAAATAAATAAATAAACTCATAAATAATAAAAAACATTCATGGACTAAAATAATCGGCTTTTTGTGTAGGAAAATTAGATTATAGTAATAATACAAAATAATAAAATACAGAGATAATATGAATTTTTTTTAAACAAAATAAACAGCAATAAATTAACACATAAATACCGTTTTATTTATAAACATATGTGCGTGTATATTTCAAAAAAATAAAAATGTTAATGCTTTAAATTAAAGCCTTGAGTGTATTACAAAAAAAAAAAAAAAACTAATTAAAAAAATAAAAATAACAAAATAAGACAAATTATTTCCATTTAATACTTTCCCCCCTCTGTTTTGAACAACTTTTTGCTGCAATTCGTAAAACAGCTGAACGCGCAGAAGGAGCTGGTCTGCTGTGAATGTTTTCCTGGAGATGAGGAAGCGGCGAGCAGGCGCAGGGACGCGGCGGAAGGGGCTTGTTTTCTGTCTGAGCGCGGGGAGATTGCGTGAGAATCCAAGTTGGGATATGGAGGCAGATCTTTATAAAGCGCGGGGGTGGGGTTAGCGGGGCGGAGCCGCGGCTGCCTTTGATCTGGCGGCGGCTGGCTCTTTCATCCCCAACTCCCCCCTTCCTCCCTCCGCTCTCCCCCCTTTCTCCCTTTGTATGACTAAATTTGGGCCGAGTGTGGATCCGAGCCAACATTTCCACGTGTGCGTTCATCCCAGCTGAGAGAGAGGGAGAGAAGGGGGTTCTCTTCCGGGTAAGGAGACGGCGCGAGGAGCGGAAAAAAAAGGGAAAAAAGATCAAAGGCTTTTGGGTTTTGGATTCAAAGCGCGAGACTGGCTGCATTCCAGAGTATAGCGGAAAGCGCGTGCTCCTCCACGCGCGTACAGCTTCAGCCCTGAAAAAAAATAAAAATAAAAAAATAAACCCCAGAAAGACAGAGAGAGGGGGGAGAGCTAATTAGACAGATTTCACACAGGCAGACAGAACAACCGAACCTTTCATTGGAAAGGCCCCCTCAACATCATACAGTTCTTGTTTCCAGCCAAAAAAACTGCAATGAAAAGGTATTAAAAACAAAAAAAAACAAACAAAAAAAAAAACCCGCAATCTGGCTGTTTTCCTTCCCACCCTGTAGGAAAAAGGTCTCGGTTCTACCTCATTACATTATTTAATTTAATTATCCGGCACTTTAAAATAAATAAATAAATAAATAAATAAAAATCTGGCGCTCCAGTCACCTAACAGGAACAAGCTCCGTCTCTTTAGCTACCTTTGATTTGGTTTTAAATCATGAAGCTGGGAGGAAGCGATGAGGAATCAACAGGGAAGAGATTTTCGGTCGCATGAAGGCCTGCCAGGATGGGAGAGATGGGCCTGCTGGGCCTGACGGAGGAGCTGGGATCCATAACAAGCAGATTATAGAAATCACCAGCTTAAATTATTCACCTCCTTTCTTTCTTTGTTGGAGGATCAATAAAAAAATAAAATAAATAAACCTCTAATTTCAGTCTTTCATGTTTTTGACAGTTTATCACGTTAATTTTTTTTTAACTTAATCAGAAAACTAGAAACATAACTCACCCCAAGGTTTTTAATTTTTGGAGTGGGACACCTCAAATTTATAAAGTTAAACTCCTATTATATAAACTAAATTACACACATTAATACAGGCCAATTTCAAGCTTTGTTTCTTTTTATTTAGGTAATTTTGACTTGCAGCCAACAAAGATTTAAATAAATATTACATAATACCAATAAGAAAGGATATTTATTTGTGACTTTACAGCTGCCCTCAGACAGTTATCGACACCCCCCACAAGCTGGGTAAGTCCCAGAAGGTCATTTCAAATGAAAATGAAAACTCACAAACTGGAAAGTTAGGTGGAAGGAAAACATGCTGTTAAAAAAGGTGCATAGGCAACACGGACATCCTCGGTGTTTTCATATTAGTCTTTTTTCATATAAAGACTTTAAAGAGAAACTGAATTTTAGATTTTAATTAGCTGTAAGCTGCTATCATTAAATGAAATAAGTGCCTGAGACATCGACCTGTGTGTGATAAATATGTCGCAATGAGTTTCACTTCTTGAATTATTGCAATAAATTAACTTTTTGATGATATTGTAATTTACCGAGATGCACTTGTAATCTCAAGGCGAAAGTTTGGTTCTACCTCAGACAGGGCCTGAAACATACATAAAATTTAAATGGAAACATTTTCACCCTAATTTTAACGTCGAGCCGGGGTGTCTAAAGTGCGGCCCAGGGGCCATTTGCGGCCCTCAGAAAGATCATGTGCGGCCCTCCAACCACAATGCAACTCTGGCCTTGAAGCTCAGGTATTGATTCAGAGAGCGAGTTTTATCCTTTAATGTGACTTTTTCACAGACAATATTACCTTCTCATTTGTCGCAGGTTTCTGTATCCAGCAACCTTTAGTCAGAAGCAGACCGGGGCTAACCTGGGCCCGACCCCGTCAGTGCTTTGGATTGAGAATGAATCACAGATCCCTTTCCAAAATAAAATAATATATATATATATATATATATATATATATATATATATATATAATTTTATTATATATATATATTTTTATATATGTATAAAATTTTATATATAAAATAAATATAATTTTATTTTATATATATTTTATATATATAAAATTATATATATATATATAAAATTTTATATTTTATATATGTTCATGTCAACAAAACCTTTTATGTTTAGTTTTTTATTTAGAAGGACAGAATAAAAGAAATTTATTTTTGCATTTTTTTTTAAATTCATTCTTTGTGTTATTGCTTTCAACTTGATGATTTGGACACCACTGATGTAGAGCAAATGTGCTTTTTTTTTTCAGGGCATTTTTCACAGCAATATTTGGTTATGAAAAAACCCCCAAATTTAATTAAAATAATCCAAACATAATATATTTAGTGGTGGGACTTGATCAAAATTTTTAACTGAGTTAATTGCAAAGTCTGTAATTAATTAATCGCAACTAGTCGCATTTTAATCAAAACCATATATCGACAAGATAAGCAACACATTCAATTCAAAAACCCTTTTTGCTACTAAATTATTGAATAAATAGACACATGAGCTCAACAGCAAAGAAATGTATTGTTTTTAATATATTATTTAGGTTCTTCAACCATCAGACTGGTGCAAACTGCTGTTCTACCCATTCAGCTTTCCAGGGTTTCAGGAACCCCTGATCATTCATGGAGCTTCTTTAGAAATGTGGACGCTGACGTTAGCGCTGCTGCTACATGTTTAGCATTGAGATGCTATTTCAGGCTAGCATAGCTTCTCTGATCGGCCGACTGCTTTTAGCACAACTTCAACACAACTGGAGTCTTTTCCAGCGTCCCATCAGATCGGCTCTATAAGCAGAAATTAACCCCCAGTGGGCCCAGAGAAGCAGCTTCGTCCTCCATCGCTGTTGTTTGCGGATGTTACTTGTCAGATTTACAGGCGTACCAGAAACAAGCGAATACAAAGGTTCCTGCTCAGGCTTTTGCGTAGAAAAAAAGAAAACACAATTAATTGCGGAAAAAATTTTTTATGCGTTAATAATTTGTGTAATTAATTAGTCAAAATTAACGCATTAAAGTCCCGGCCTTAATTACAATACAAGGTTAGTTAATAACACATTTTCCAGCCAGGTTGGTTTTTATTACTTTTCTTCCTTTAATAAATGAAAATAACTGAAACCCGAGTTTTATATTTACTCAGGTTATCTTCGTCTGATCTGAAGCATATAAGTGTGAAAGATGAAGTTAATTTTTCCCCCCCACAGCATCAGCAATTATTGCAAAGCTGGAGCTTCACAACCTGCTGAGGCTGTTCCACAGAACAGCTGTCCAAGCGTTCTCCCTCCTCTGTCCTCTAAAACTTTTAACTGATGTTAACAGACCCACGTGCACGCACACACCAAGCACAGGTAGAGCTGTAGTGAGTTGACAGCAGACAATCGCTTGCGTTGTGTCGTTGACTTTACAGCGATCTCTCTACCGAACATGCACGCAGCGACAGTGGAGAGGAAAAACTCCCCTTTAACAGGAAGTAACCTCGAGCAGAACCAGAACCTGACCGACTGGGGGCTTCAGACAGAGCAGAGACACAAGAAGAAACAGAAGAGCTGATCCAGGAGTACTTTCTATGTTCATGAAAAGTAAAAAGTTAGTCCCGGGAGCGGGAGAAAGTTTGGCTGATGGCATCGTTATCTCAGCCGATGCCCTCCTTCAGTGCGGTAGCTAAACAGAACACCAGGCCAGGTGTAGCTTAGTTTACAGTTGAAATAACAGCAAATAACGCAAACTGGAGAGCAGTAAAAGAAGGAAGTGAGGAAGGTGGTCCGTTTGTCCTCCAGCAGCATAACCACAGAGACAGAGCAGGATAACCAAAGCCCTTAGAATGAGGAAGAGCTTCATATTTGCACCTGTGCTGGACTAAGAACGAGTGAAAAAGCAGCCAAAGTTTCAGCCTCAGAATGCCAAGTTAAAGAAGCAGAAAGGGGTCTGGCTGTTGTGCCGTACCATCCGAGTCCAAATGGTTCGAAGATCAGAGAGAAGAGATCATCTGCAGGATGCTCCACAGATGAGCAACTTTTTACCATTTCTCAAGCGACTCTGCAGCAACAATAAATCTTCATGATAAGGACAAGGTGTTGTGCAATAATTCTGCTTCACAGACTTGATGACAAGGCTGCAAATGACAGACTCTCTGATGAAGCAGTGCCAGAACTTTCCCTCAACATCAAACCGGATTCCTGAGCGGGCCTCCGTGCATCACAGCTCCGGCTGTTAAGATCACCAGGAACAAAGCTGCAGAAAGGAGAGTGAAAGGCTGAAAAAAAAAAAAAAAAAAGCCACATTTGCATTTTTTTTCTCCTAATGAGTTCATAAGAGTGACCCCTCTGGATCGCGCATGAAAAGCAAGACTTCCTGCTGTGCTGTGACCTGGATTCAGTTGTCTCTCACTTTAGATTTTGCATGTTGTGTAAAGGAAGAGATGTATCTGCACACAGAGCATAATTTATCACCAGCAGATTCGGAAGCTTTAAGACCGCCGGTTGATCTAAAGGAGGAAGTAAACATGGAATCAGTCAGCTCCAGTGCTGATGAACATTATAATGCATATTTTGTTTCCGGTGTTTTCCCTCCTCTCGTAACTTTGGAATAAAAAAAATCCCAGCGAATGAACTGTGTCAAACAAAATGCTCTTTGTTAAACAAGGCTCAGCCAAGGTCCTCCTCAGATCTATTATTGTCTCATCTTTTATCTGTTCTATTTTAATTGCAATGCACTATACTTCAAAGAGATATTACCCTAATTATCTCCTGTTTGCTCACTGTGCTGCCGAGCTTCCCGAGTGTTTGCTTGTGGGATAGGAGCCAGTTTAGTGGGATGGTTTATCAATACCAGTCAATAAAACTCGCTTTCCAGATGATCTCACTGTTGAAATGGTTTCTTCACCGTCTGCTCCACCTGCTACTCATTCATAAAAACAAAACCAGAAAAAAAAAACCACCCTTGATGTAGAAATTACACCCTTTGGCGCTCGCAGCCGAAACGACAGGAAACAAACATTAAATTATGATGAAAAGACTGCAATTAAACACAGTGGTAGACACATTTATCACAGGTGCAAATCTAAACTAGGGGAGGTCCAAGGTGAGTGGTTATTGGTGCTTCTCTTTGATTGGTGGAAGATGAGTCACCTTCTTGAAGGGGAGGAAAATGTCTTGAGGGGGGGAAGATGGAGGAAGATGGAGGCAGACCTGTGATCTGTTGATTTATGACTGTCTCAGACTAACTGTCATTAAAAAGAAATGATCTTCAAGGTGGAAAAAAGGGGGGAGTTTGTCCACTTTGTATAGATTTTAAATGGAATGCAGCAGGATGATTTACAGTTGACAAATAACTCCAGTTAGTTTGGCTTTTAAGAACCTTAAGATGGCATTTGATGTGCATTAGTACTTATTAAGTACTAATGCATCTCAAATAATTAGAATGTTGTATGAAAGGCAAGTATTTCCAGGGCAACATAGAAACACACTACCATGCGAACATACGCCTAAGTGCAATTTAGAGAAATAAATTAACCTAACAGTCATGGACTGTGGGAGAAACCCGGAGTACCCGGAGAGAACCCACATATGCACAGGGAGAACATGTAACTCTGTGCAGAAAGAGCCCAGGCTGGGATTTGAACCGAGGACTTTCTTGCTTCAAGTCAACAGTGCTTCCTCTGATGGGTTTTTTTTTTTGTTTGTTTGTTTTTTTTTTTTTTTTTTTATGACGCACAAAATAAAATTGGCATTTACAGATTTTTTTTGTTGCGAAAAATTAATGTGTTCATTTCAATTAATTAAATACATAAATTTAAACCCTTTAAATTGTTAACACAACTGACTGCATTTTCTTTTCACATGCAAAAGTCCCAACCTGGAACCTTTGTATTCACGTTTCCAGAACGCCCGTAAATCTGACGCACAAGCGACATCCGCAAACAGCAGCGATGGAGGACAAAGCTGCTTCTCTGGTCCCGCTGGGGGTTAATTTCTGCTTCCAGAGCCGATCTGATGGGACGCTGGAAAAGACTCCAGTTGTGTTCAAGTTGTGCTAAAAGCAGTCGGCCGATCAGAGAAGCTATGCTAGCCTAAAATAGCATCTCAATGCTAAACATGTAGCAGCAGCGCTAATGTCAGCGTCCACAGTTCACATTTCTAAAGAAGCTCCATGAATGATCAGGGGTTCCTGAAACACTGGAAACATGAACTTTGCTCCAATCTGATGGTTGAAGAACCTGAAGAACAGATTAGAAACAATAAATATCTTTGTTGTTGAGCTCAGATGTCAGTTTATTCAATAATTTAGCAGCAAAAATGGTTTTAGAATTGAAAATGTTGCTTATTTTTGTCATGTTTGGAGATGGAGTTGGACCCAAATTCAGTGGGGAAGTAAATTTGAGGAATTTACTGATTAAGAAAAATCTTAAGAAACTTACAAAAACATGGAGAACACAGGGAACCAGAGCAGAACACAACAGGAACCAGGTGTGAGAAAAGTGCGGAGTATAATGGGAGGAAGCAGCGAGGACTGAGAGCTGTAGAAATACTAGGAGGGTGAATGCTGGAACAAAGGTTCTGGGCTGATTGGCTCACAGGTTGCAGGTGAGAGGGAAGAGAGCAGAAGGCAGACTGAGAAGACAGAGAAAATAGCACAGAGGCCGAGTACACAAACAGGGGAACTAGGAAAATGGATCTAACTGGAACAGAGTAACTAAACACAAGGAATAAATAATAAATCTAATCTAACCAACGTAGCTAAGAGTGGACTGAGCAGAGTAGAAACCAAACTGATCTGATCCAAAGAACTCAGCAGAACAGACAACAAATGATCAGAACTAAGAACCCAGAAAAACCTAAAACAACCCAGGGTCCTGATAATTTTGTTGATATTAATTGTGATTAATATCTTACAAACCCTACATTTACCTCGATTAAAAATTTTCTTTCAACTTCACAAGTACTCTCTAGCTGACGTTAGTCTGTCACCAAAATTACTGATAAACTAGACAGAAGTTTGTGGTCTGAATGTGATCAGATGTGGAGATGTTAAAGGAGTGAGACCACCACTCCTTTAAACAAAACAGCTGTTGAACCAGTGAACCAGTTCATCTGGAGGATGGACGTCTCTGTATCAGGAATCTTGTCTGCCTCGCCGCTTAGAAGGTGGTTGAAGCGCCTCCTGGCTTTACCTTTTCCATCTTCACCGTGTTGCTGATGGAGAACACCTGAGAGCTGAGTTAGAGATCGGCTTTCCCTTCAGATTCACGGGAGACACGCTTCCCTCCCTGCCAGACGACGTGCAGAGGCAACATCTCTCCGACTCTCCGCCGTCTCCACACGGCATTTATACGCAACCCAGGGGAGGCTCCAAGGTGCAGCCAAAACCCAAACGCTGCGGGGCTTTTTATGAAAACAGGCGGCTTGTTTGTGCTTTGTGAGACCCTGTAGCACCGTCCCGTCATCAATCCAACGGACTAATGAGCCGATTAACACTTGGCTGACCCACACGCCTGAAGGGAAAATCTCTGCAAGGATGCTCATCTACAAGCTTCCACCAGTTGAAACAATGTTGAGCTTTTCCACACTTTATTTGTTGTGAATGAACCACAACATGGATGATGGCGGCATATTTTCCATGAAAATAGCAAAATAATGCAGCTTTTTGCATTATTTCACTATTTTTGATGAATTTTGTTTTGCAAATTACATTTTTTTTTTTTTTTTTTTTTTTTTTTTTTTTACAGATCAGTTACTTATAAGATTCTACAAATAAACCCAAATGTCTGACCCACAACAAAGGGGGAAAAGTTTTATGTTTGCAGTGTCTTCCATGGGATTTCACACAGAGAAACACGAGTGTGGAGAGTGAAACAGGATCAGAGCTGGAGCCCTGACTGCACCACCGTGCACAGCGGTCCAAGGCGTGGGCCACATTCAGCTGCACAAAATGCTTCTGAACATTAACGTCCTGGTTTTAGTGAAAATAAATAAAACCGATCCGAAGGCTGCTGAAGGTGTATCGTCCTTTTTGGTTGGATTAGTCTGCTAAAAATCGAGTCGGGGAAAAATAACATTTTTGAAGAGCTGCAAGTTGAAATAAGATGATTAAAATATTACTTCTAAAAACCTTGAGCTGGTTAATAAGCTCAAAGCGGATGTTTCAGAGGTTAAAAGTGCACATTTCTTCAGTAAACAGCATTATAAAAACACGCAGTTGCACAAAGTCTGTGGATATGATTTATTTCTTGGTGCTATAAGAGTCTCGTTGGCCTTCTCCTGAAGGAACACGAGTCAGTTTGTCACAGGAAGCGGTGGGGAAGTGATTTCTCTCTGGAAGGTGAGGTTGGTTCAGCTGTTTCTGGAGTGGATTGTGTCCTCTGTTAATTATATGCGATCAGCAGGTTCATTGCGGATCAAAGAAGGGAAAATAATGTGACCACGGAGTGAATTTCCCCCTAAAAACTCAACATGCTCACAGGAAACAGCTTGGATATTCTTTAATGTCAAAAAGTCGTAAATTTTAGGTATAAATGTACAATATTAAAGCCAAAATATTCGCTGACATTATGAAGTCAGAAATTTGTGATTAAAAAACATGAGGTGGTAAATTTATGGGATGTGCACCTGGACATCTTCCAGAGCGTAAGCGTTAGGGCCGCACTGTTTTCCTGCAGCAGCACCACGGCTCGCCAGGAACGGCGAGGAAGAAGCGGCAACATGGCCGCATCGGGTCCAGAGATGCCCTGATGCAGGAAAAGGGCATTTTTTTTCATGGATGACTTTCTAATCTCAGAAGGTTTTAAGATAAAATTAATATCCTAATTTTAAAATCTCAGTTTATGCCTTCAACCATGGAAAATCATCCTTTTTCTTCTTGCAAATTTATGACTTTTTTTTATGAATATCCCAGTTTTGAAATTAACGTGTTTTTTTTGGCGAACACATACTCCTCCACGGCCACATCATTTTTTTCTTTGATCTACAACGCCCCCAATATTCCATCGTAAATATGAAACGTCCATTTTCAGTTGTCCAGAAGTCCCGCAGCCCTCTGAGCTGGTTAAAGCTGCCGGTGTCAGAGGGCCTTCCGGTGCTTTCTGGCCGTCGGAGCTCTTCACAGCTCAAACCTTCAGTGTCTTCGCGCTGACGCTGAGCTCTGGCCGTTCTCCCATCGGTCTCTTCTCCCATAATAAAACTGCAAAATCACACGAGGTCATTTTAACCCAATTTTCTGGTCACGTTGGCGTAACTGTCAGCGTGGACTGATTCTGCGTACATGCAGCCATGCACAGGTGTCAAACTGCAGTCCTTGTGGGCTGATGTCCTGCAACCTTTCGATGACTCTCCGCCTCGACGCACCTTTCTCGAATAATTGGGTCGTTGGCAAGACTCTGGAGAACTTAACTGGCTGCTGGGGGAAAAAATTAATCATTTATTTATCCCAAATGTCATAACTCATATCAACCAAGTACCTTCAAAGAGTCATTGTGGATGATGATGCTGTGGGCAGGAAGGATGTCCAGCAGCAGTCAGCCTTTCAACGTATCTGAAGAGGCCTCTGACTGAAGACTGTTGCTGCATGACTGTCGTGAGATGCTAACAGCTCAGTTTCTGGGCAGCAGAGATGAGATTCCACAGCAACAGGTCCTGGATGGCGCCATCAGTTGTCGGCAAGCTCTGCTAATCCACCTCCTTTGCTTTTGCTGCTCCTCTTTAAATCTCTGTCTGGCCGTATGGTTAGAAAGCTGGGAAGAGAGACGTTGGAGATGGGGATATGATCCATGGAGGAGATGGTTTGAACTTCCTCCTTCTCTCTCTGCTCTTTGGTCCTCCTCTGCATCCAGGAAGCCTCCTTTTAAACTCCTCTGGGATTTGGGGTCAAAGTTCAGGTATCATTTGAGCTTTTGAGATGCTATTTGATGCATTTAATGTTGGGACTTGATTATAATTTCTAATTAAGTTAATTGCAGGGTCTGTAATTAATTAATCACATTTTAATTGAAAACCATATATCAACAAAATAAGCAATATTTTCAATTCTAAAACCATTTTTGCTGCTAAATTATTGGATAAATGGACATATGAGCGCAACAACAAACATATTTATTGTTTTTAATCTGCTCTTCAAGCATCAGATTGGAGCAAAGTTCATGTTTCCAGAGTTTCAGGAACCACTGATCATTCATGGAGCTTCTTTAGAAATGTGGACGCTGACATTAGCATTGCTGCTACGTGTTTAGCATTGAGAGGCTATTTTAGGCTAGCATAGCTTCTCTGACAGGCCGACTGCTTTCAGCACAACTTCAACACAACTGGAGTCTTTTCCAGCGTCCCGTCAGATCGTTTTTTTGGGCGTCAGATTTACGGCTGTACCAGAAACACACGACTACCAAAGTTCCCCCCGGAATCTTTGTATCTAAAAAAGAATGAGATTAATCGTGTGAAATTTTTTAACGCATTAAAATCTGTCATTGACTGATCGAAATTAACGTGTTAAAGTGTCACTAATTTGTCAAGGGGAGGGTCTTTGGTGGATGAGAGTTTGGCTTCACAGAATGCAGCACAAAGTCCAAGATGTTCTTGCAGAGAAAGTGACTGAAACAGATTCTGAGAGAAAGTTTGAAGGGATTTCATCCAGTTATTAAAGGACATTGTCTCAACAGGTATCTGATCAAGATGGGGAGGCAACATTCCTCCGGAGTATTTTTTACAACTACACACTATTCATGTTGACGTTTTGCTTTACTGTACAGTCATTTTTTAATTCCTTTGTCTGTTTTTTATATATATTTCATTATCTTTATGCAAGTCTGTTTTTCTGCCACTTCGCTGCTGTTGCACAGAAACGTCCTCATTGTGGGACAACAAAGGATATTAATATTCTACTCTAACTTCACCTTTCTTTCTTGCTCGGGGTCGCCACACGCCCAGCGGCCGACCCGGCTCCTCCGCCAGCCGGGGAGGAGCGCCGCTGTCCTCTTGGCGCGCTGTGTTGGTGGAGAAACCAGGGGTCAGAGCTGGTCCTGGGCCCCCCGTCCGATCTGACCCGAGCTGCCGGAGATCAAACCCGGAGCGCCAGCACCTCTGGCCTTGCCTTATCAGCGCGGGGTCTCCTCCGATCAGGACGAGACAGTAAACACAGCCAGCCTGCGGCGGCCCATTGTGTGCAAAACTACATCCTGATTCTGGGTCCTGGAGAACACTGGTTGGGATTTTTTTTTTTTTTTTTGCACAAAATTACTTTAAAAAATGGTAAACACGTGTTTTCCAGTTTGAATTTTATTTTTTTGGTTGAGCGTTTTTAGACTGTTTTGACTTTTGTCATGTTAGTGTCGTGTTTAAGGGGTGGTAGGACCAACGAACCAGAGTGTCAAATGATGTCCTCTCTTTAGTTAACCAATCAAAAAAGGAAGTTTACATGAAGGCGGGAAAAACGTCAGAGAAACAACTGAGGCAGAAGAAAACGACAGGGAGGAATAACGGCGGTGAGTGAAAGAGAAAGATGGAAATGATAAAGGGAGCAGAAGAGCTAATCACAGGTGAGTGGGTGCAGCTGGGGAAGGGAACAGGCTGAGGCAAATGAGGAAATGATGAACAACTGGGAAGGGGAGCAATTCATACATTACTTTTATAACTTTATAACTCAAACTTTTTCATCAATATTAAGGAATTACTGGCTTAAAACAAGCTCCTTTATCTGCTGAAAAGTTACTTGAAAGGTAGTTTTGTCTTATTTCAAGTGTACTAAGATATTTGCATTATAAAATCGACTAAAAACACTTAAGATTTTGTGTTTTTGCAGTGTCACATCATGTTCATACCCCAAGAAAAAAAGAAATAATAAAATACTAGTTAAAGGTTCCTAGTCTCCACTGAATCAGTCACTTGTTTTAAAGGTTTTATTAAATTTTTTTCTTCAATGTGAGATTATGTTGCTGAAAAAGCGCAGATTAATTTATCCCACAGATCTTTTTATAAGCAGCTCCATGTTAGTAGCTGTTGTTGGTGGTTTTTTTCTAAAGCGTTCCTGTTAGCATGCGACGGACGGCTCCAACAGCCCAAAGCTAAAGATGGAGGGCCTGATAGCCCAGCATCAGGATATTAGGTGGGATGACTTCTGCATGCTGATTGATGTCTCCTTCTCATGCAGGAAAAGTCCAGGAGCTGTTCCAAGAGAGGGATGCGTTTCCCAGCACTCGCTGCCAAGTTGACAAGTTTAGTTTAGCACCTTGGCTCTAACTGGCTGTATTTAAGAAGTATTAAACATGTGCTCTTTTTTTTTGTTGTTTCAAAGCAGGTAGCGGTTCACTCGTGCAGACCGCTGCGTTTTTGTGTTCCTCATTTCACTCTGGAGTTTCCCTCAACATCTCCCAACATGAAGGAATTATTGCAAAAATGAGTCAGCTCTTCTTGGCAGGCCTGAGGCGAGGCAGAAACAAGAAGAGCTATGATTTTATGTGGACCAGAGTGTAACACTTTTAATTACCTCCTATAAAAGCAGCGATTACTCATTTAACATTTATTCTGTTTAAAAAGCAGATTTAGAAAGCCTCTTGCTGATTGTAAAAGTTTCTGTGGGTCTGAGTGTGTTTGTGTGGAAGGAGGTTTTTGTTTGTGTGGAAGACTTCATGCGGCTGTGAATGAACGGCTTATTGTTCCCGTCGAGATCAAAGCCAGACTCGTCTCTGAGGAACTGCTCCCTGTTTCTGGGTCGACTCCTGGCTGGAGACGTCTCATCTTCTCTGTCCAGCTCCTTAAAGCTGCAACGTGTGGTTGCAAAAAAAAAATCACAGCTATGCACTCACTTGAAAAAGTATTCACACCTCTTGTACTTTTCACATTTTTCATCATGCTCCAACCACTAACGTCAAAGTATATATTTATTTCCTTATTTTTTCAGGTGTTTAGAGATAGAGCCACATGATGCAGAGGATGGTTATGAAAAAAGACCTTTTGAAATAAAATTCTGAAAAGTGTGGTGTGCATATATTTGCATATATTTCACAGAGTGAAATATTTTAAAAAAGAAATATTAAAATATTTAAAAGAAATCAAAACGAACCTGACCAGAACCTCATGGAGGATTGTCATTTCTGAGCTGTAAGTCCCAGACGATCCTGGAAGAAAAGCTGAGTTTCCCTTCACCATAAAACTGTGCAAACTGGAATTACAAAAATAAATTTGCTTAATGGAAAATTTCAAACAAACTCATGTTTTTCGATGAAAAGTTCCAACACTCGGATGCGGTGGTTTTTCAGACGTATCGAAATTGGTGTTTTTGGAAGCACTTTTTTCGCATCACGCCAGTTTATACACAGCAGCAACGTGCTCATCTGCCGGCCTCCTCGGTCGACGTGCAGCCGGCTCCATCAGAGGCCTCACAGCATCGCAGTTCATCAAAAGTTGAGTTCGTCATTCAAAACTGTTGAATTCACAGTTCTTCTGTAAAATCGGCCTCTACAATTTCCCCAAAACGCCACATGTACGCCAAGTATAAAGGGCTTGTCGCTCTGATGGCTGATGATGAGCACGAGTGCTGTGGCTGGAAGATGAATATATCTCATGTCAGTGTTTACGTCTGTTCCGCCTATGATTTTTCAATAATTCATTGCGTGACCAAACCAAGTCATGTGTGATTTTAATTGCATTTCTTATTTAATGGAAACACAGCAATTGTAAAATTATGTTTTTGGGTTTTTTTTGACATTCGCAGAATAACGAAAAAGTTTTGCGAAAATCTGTAATGGAAACGCAGGTTGTGAGACTTGAGGCTGAGGTGAAGGTTCACTTTCCAGCAGGACAGTGACTCTGAACATACAGCCAGAGCCACAACGGAACGGTTTGGATCAAGACATATTCAAGTTAGAATGGCCTAGTCAAAGTCCAGACTTAAATAAATTGGTAGTAAGAAAAACAATGGTGTTTGAGCTCCTTTACCAAGAACTACGGGCAAAAATCTTGGTCGCTAGACATGCAAAGCTGATAGAAAAATAACCTACATCATCTGCAGCTGTAACCATAGTAACCATCTACTTTTCTTTCCAGTCAGGAAAGCCTGAGACTCAGTTTTTATAACTTAACAGCACCGACAATTTGATGAAGAAAAGTTAACCTGCTGCTAATGCTAAGGCTAGTTAGCATGGCCACTGATGGCCACCATCAGCACGTTTAGCAGCGCGTACACGAGTTCTCTCCCAGTGCTCCCAGTAAAAACTGCAGAAATCCACCACTCAGTCAGAAACATCCAATCAGAGCCAGGAGGAGGGTCTTAGCGCCGTCAATCACCCTCATGTACGTGCCGCTCACCCCCCCCCCTGCTCTCTGCTACGCTACAGCTGGTTCACCACAACATAGCCTGCTGCTAATGCTAAGGCTAGTTAGCATGGCCACCGATGGCGGCGGATAAACAGTTTTCCTGGAACGGTGAGTTGCTTCTCCACCATTAGCAAATTTAGCAGCGCGTACACGAGGTTGACTGACAGCGCTAAGCCCCTCCCCCTGGCTCTGATTGGTTGGTTTAGGTCGGGATCGGTGCAAAGTTACATATTGAAGCTTTAAAACAAGGTTTTCTGTTATCGGCTTTCCTTGGGTTTCAGTCCTCCGCTGTAAAGGCCGAAAGCTGTTTTTGGATTGACCCAAACGATGCAAACTTTGCAGAACGCACATCGCAAATTTAATGCAAAGAGATTTATTAGCCTAAAATCCTTATGAAATTAATTTTCAGTTTTTTTCCCTACTGATGTTGTGAAATCACAGCTGGAATCACTCCTTCCACACTCAATGCTGTAAAAGAGCTTGAAGTTAGCAATGTTTACCTGGACAGCACTGCATGAAGCTAACCTACCAGAATCCAGAACTGGGTTTATTAGAGAATCATGCTGCCACCAGTGCAGAGCTTTCACACCACTGGCAGCAGGTGGGGATGTGGAGATTACACAAACCTTCACCAACGTTTGATGTATTTGCTAATAAAAGTTCTTGAAGCTCATTAAATGTTTTGGTTTTCTTCAGCAAACCACAGAACCAAAGATGAATGAATCAAAATGTAGCCCCAGAACATCACTGCTGTGTCGCTGGAACGTCCGGACGGACTCTTTCTTTCTTTCACTAAACAAGCCTGTCTTCTCCATTTCTGCTGATCTTCAACTGGTTCCGCCTATTCTAAAAGACATCTGACCTCTCCCACAATAGCAGCCTCACTTGCTTTATCCTGTATGTCAAGCAACACTCAGATGCAAAGAGAGAGAGTGAGAATGAAAGATCTGACAGAGTGAAAGTCCAGATATGAACCTCTGGAGTTGACAAAATGTTCACACATCTCCGTAGGCAGAAAACCTCCCACTTCAAATAAAAAACGGTAATGTTTCCTGCCTTTGTAGATTTCCGCTGGTCCAGGTTCAGACTTAAAAGGCATTCCCAACCTCTACGTTGCACCCTTGAGCCCCTGGTTTTATATTTTCTCTTGCTTTTATCCAACAAAGTCAGACACTCTTCTCATGTGATGAGAATTCCCCAGGTCAATCATAAATGTTGCATTAAATGTTATAGTTTAATAAGCTGTGGCAACATTTCATTCGTTTGTTTCAGTGTAGATTACAGCTGCATGAAAACTAAAACCTCATATTTAGTCCTGAAGTTGAAAAAGCTAGAATACCTTTCTTTTTTTTTTTTTTTTTTTTTTTTTAGAAATACACCTAAGTTTGAACTCCGACCGACCCACAGATACTTTGCTAAACAGCCATTTTCTGTTGCATTTACACCTTTAACAGATTTTACTTAACTAGTGGAGAATTTTAAAAACCTCTGCAGTAGGGAAATATCCGAACAAATCCGCAGTCTGAACGTCCCACCTCCGATCTTTTCACCCTCCAAATAATCCGATCTGTGCCACTTCCATATCCGATAGTTTTCAAAGCGTTTGCAGTCTGAGCCATCACGTCGCATTTAATTTGACTTTTGTGTCATTAACGTGAGACATGCGTCATAATTCTTCCAGAGGAAGCCAAAGGCGGTGAATCCGGATGCAACAATGTTTGAAAATCATAATTATGAAATTTTGAAAAAAAGTCTGTCATTGAAGCGCATCACATCATAATCCCACCGCTCGTTTCCCGACTACGCATCCAAACAGACGTCTCCACAGAAGCTGCAGTCGATGCTCCCCTGCAGGTGTATTATGCATGAATAAAACACTGACGTCTCCTCTGATGGCTGACGATGAGCACTACTAAATATGAACATATGTCATGTAAGTGTTGACGTCCATCACTGCCATGACTTTTTAATCATTCGTTGCGTGAACAAACTTATTCACGTGAGATTTTAATTGCATTTCTTATTTAAGGGAAACACCGAAATCGCGTTTTGTGTTTTTTCGACATTAGCAGAAACCAAAAAAGTTTTGTGCACATTTGTAACGGATACGCAGCTACTACTGTCATCGATAACATGAAATTAAAACTTACCATTAGATCTATAATTAGCATGAAACTTGCCTGTTAAACCTTACAAAATATGTTTTTTGCATATTTGTTTAAACCGTCACCATGTCGTGACGGTTTGGTCTGAGGCAGATAATCTGTGAAAAGATGGCGCTCCTCCACCTCCTCCCTGAGCTGCTATTGGTCTAAAGAAATGCACCGCTCCTGACCTGAAACAACCAATCAGAGCCAGGAGGCGGGGCTTAGCGCTGTCAGTCACCCTCATGTACGCGCTGCTAAATGTGCTGATGGTGGAGAAACAACTCACCGTTCCAGGAAAACTGTTTATCCGCCGCCATCGGTGGCCATGCTAACTAGCATTAGCATTAGCAGCAGGCTATGTTGTGGTGAACCAGCTGTAGCGTAGCAGAGAGCAGGGGGGGGGGGTGAGCGGCGCGTACATGAGGGTGATTGACGGCGCTAAGACCCTCCTCCTGGCTCTGATTGGATGTTTCTGACTGAGTGGTAGATTTCTGCAGTTTTTACTGGGAGCACTGGGAGAAGGCAGAGGAGCTTGATGTTTTCACAGATTATCTGTCTTAAATGATTCTGTCACGACATAATGATAATTTTAACAAATATGTATAAAAAACATATTTTTCATAAAAGTTAGACTGCAGCATTAAGCATAGTGGCTTTCTTTATTCCTATGAGGTTGTTTTTTTGTTTTTTTTAGAAACATATCTGAAGCAAAGATGTAAACATCGGAGTTCTGTATGTCTGTGTCTTAGTATGTAAACTGAGGTTTAAGAGAGACTTTCGTTGTGCAAAAACAGACCACTTCAATATAAGAGGCAATAATAAAGAGCGAAAACAAGGAATTTTCCAGAATAGATGCCCCGCAGGAACAAAGCCCTCTACAGTAGCTGCCCCTCCAGTTTCCAACAGATGACACTGCTTTAGCATATATTACACATGCATATCGTCTTCTCTAATCTGGCTGTTTGTGGGTCTTATTGTGGTGGTGGTTAAGACGGAGAGAGGAGGGGACTCCTTTGTGGCGGAGCTAATGATGTCCCTTTGTGACCGGGCGGGTGCGAGGGTTGAGGACACCGGTATAGACTCCGAAGAGTTGCTGTACGGGTCTTAGTGTGACTGGCAGCTGCAGTAATCCGCCCTTTGTGTCTTCAGCAGGGCCCCACTGAGCTCCCCTGACAGGGACCGATGTTCCCAACTCCACCCGGCAGCCCAGATGGGGCTGAGTGACACCGATGGAGGAGAGGGGAGGGCGAGCATCATGATAAAGAAGACTGGAAAGAAACAAGGCGAGAGATAAACAGAAACGACATAAACAGAGTTAAAGAGAAATCATGGGATTATAGGTCCAGGAAGAGAATGGAGGAATGAGAAAGCGCTCAGGAAGCCTTGAGAGCTGCAGCTTCACATCACGGCTGGTTTGTTGGCCCAAATATTGTTTGATTTGTTCCTTCGAGGTCACCCTGAAGCGTGCCGAAGTAATCCCTCTGATTGGAGGAGGCTTCTGCTCGCAGCACATTTAACATCGAGGGTCACACGCAATTACAGAGATACACATGCTCTTTTCCCTCTTTCTGTCAAGTGAAAGTGTTAAGTTATAATTATTGGCCTTGTCATGACGTCTGACACAAACAACATTTCTCTTTTGCTGTTGGATTGTGTCCCATCTTGTTTCTCTTAATTAGGGATTTTCTACTGAAGCAGCCTGGGGTTAGGGTTCGTCCTTCACCGCTAAGATGCTATTTGTTTTTCGAAAGCCAAAGAACCAACACGAAGCAACTTAAATATTTTCAATGTGTCACTTAAAAATGTCGATCTCACACATAAGCAGTGCTGAATGAGTCCTGGACATCTTCATATGTTTACCTAGAGACCCTCTAAGGGTCATTAACTGATCATCATCCATGTTTCCACCCGCAAAAGCATATAGATCTGTCTTAAAACAATGCCAAGACGGAAAGACATCAGCAATGATCTTAGAAAAGCCATTATTGTTATTATTATTATTATTATTATTATTGAAATGGGTTTCAGGCCATTTTAAAATAATTTAACGTTTATCATTCCACACAGAGAGAAAGATTATTCACAAGTGGAAAATATTTAGGACAGATGCCAGTCTTCTCAGGAGTGGACGGCACTTATGATTTGCCCCAAAATCAGACTGTGCAATGCCCAGATAAGTTCAGTCTCTCCAGGCTTCAGTTAGTTTGTTAAAGTTCAAAACGGGGCAACAAGGAAAGAGTGAATAAATGCGTATCCTTTAGCTGGGCTGGAGATGAAAACATTTTGTCTCGAAAAGAATATTGCTGTGTGGTTTAAAAATATGTCATCCCATTCCTTGGGTGTTTGGGTTTTGTTTTGATTCTTTTCTTTGTGAAGAAGAAGAAGAAGAATACCTTTATGAGTCCCTCTGGGAGGAAATTACATTTCAGTACAGCCCGTCCAAGAACAAAAACGAACAACAACAAACATCGGCAGACAGGTG
The DNA here is from genome assembly GCA_014839685.1 of Anableps anableps. NCBI lineage: Eukaryota > Metazoa > Chordata > Actinopteri > Cyprinodontiformes > Anablepidae > Anableps > Anableps anableps. The sequence goes on along the minus strand of CM026065.1, from coordinate 39,947,823 downwards.
TTTGAGGCTTGCAGCCATCTTGGAAGGTGCTGCCCTTTCATTAGATGAGAAAAAAGACCACATTAGGTAAGACGAGGAAAATAAAAAATCATATTTCACACTTTATCCCTGACAGGATACAGTTTGAGATTGCAAAAAACCTCAGCATTGTCCTTGATAGGTGGTGAAGCGTTTGTCATCCGGCCTCGGTACAGTTCTGAGCAGGTCCACAGATGTCATGGCATAAGGGAGGGGCAGAGGGAGCAGAGTGTCTTGTTTAAATAACGTCCAGGAGAATTGAGATAGCCAGCCTTCCAAGGCCCACACAGGGGAGCCAATTCAGATAACAACAATTGTTTTGGGTCAGGCTGACTCCGTTAAATTTTAGAGTCTCACTGGTACATCTCAATGGCGAGTCCAAATAGCCAAATTCATGGTCAATCCGGACTGGTCTCTGAAGTTTTACTTATCAACTGTTAAGCATTCTTCAAGTTATTAGACGATTATATCCATGCTCTTATTTTGAAGTGGGTGAAGATTGTTTCTGTTTGCTCTCTTCACATTCTCTTTTTTTCAAGAAACTTTGAGAAAATGTCAAGTATACAACAAACGAATCAATGAGGTATACAGAAGAATAAAACACTTACATGAACAAACAACATTCACATATATGAATTGTTTTAAGAGCCTTCTCACGTTCTCCTCATGGCACATGGTGGGTATCAATATGGACGAATGTAGCATTTTAGCGGTTTAGCATTACCTTCTGCTAAATACCATGTTGGTATAGTGCTTTGGCATTAGTTGATCTAATATTTATGATTAGTGCTTTAGCATTAGCGCAGCTAACTTTTTAGTTAGCTTTGCCCACCACTGGTATTAAGTGCATTCCTTAATATTAATTTTTGATGTTATGTCTCTAGTTTATATTTATTTTTTAGATTAGTTTCAGATCTTTTTTTCCTTGTATTTTACGTCATGCTTTTCTGTGCCATAGTCATATTCCTTTTCCTGGTCCCACGTCAATTTGCACCATCTGCCTGGTCATTAGCTTGACTTCTTGTCTCACCAGTTTTCCCCGTACTTGAGCCTGTCAGTGTCATTCAGTGCCAGATTTCTCGACTTGTTCCACATTAAGTTCCTAGCTCTGTTCCACGTCCTGGTTTTCCTGTTCTATAATTCTGTTTTTGAGTTTTGTATGTTTTGTTTTTTATTATTAAAATCCTCCATCATGCCACACCTGAGCGGCTGTTGGTGCATTAGCTCTGCTTCAAGTCAAGTCAAATTTATTTGTATAGCACATTTCAGGAACAAGGCAGTTCAAAGTGCTTTATATCACCAAAACATAAAAACATCATAAGCACATCAGTCACCAGTTGTGAAACCAGTTACAAACATTACATTTTATCAAGTGCCATCATTAAAAACATCAATACATGTCAAATATTTTGTTCAATGTTTCTGGTATTATGGGTCATTAACAACACAAAACAGGTGGGTTTTTAGCCTTGATTTAAAGGAACTCAGTGTTTCAGCTGTTTTGCAGAAGCTGAAATTGAAACCACAACCTTCCAACTGCAAACACCACAAATCATGACATATTTGCACCACAACATGCGAAGAAAAACCAAACATACAAACACCTCATACCAACTGTCAAGCAAGGTGGTGGAGGGATAATAGTTTGGGTTAGACCCATGAACTCGTCTGTCTGACATCTGAAGCAATGTTTGAAAGAAGAGTAGATCGTGATTGCAGCATAACAATGTCAGATACTGATATTCATACACTAAGAACTACTCATTTCTGCCAACAAGCTGTTAAATAATAGAGTTATGGTACATAAACTAAATCTATATAGAACTTTTTAAGCTGTACTGTCCATTTAAAGTGCATTACACTTGAGTCACACGTTCCTACACAAATAACGTAGGTAGGGTTAAGTGCCAAAGTCACAACATGTGACAGGGGGAAGCTGGAATTGAACCCACAACCTTCCAACTGCAAGACTACTACTCTACCCACTGATTCAGACATCTTTGCTCAGTAAAAGAGGTTTCAACTCTTTTACAGACCTTTTTCTTTCCTTACTTAGAACACTGGAAGTGAAAAAGGGTGTTCTTTCTTTTGCCATAACTAGACATAAAACCATGTGCCAAAATATTAATGAGCAGTAATTGATTCAACTTAAAACATGTTCTAAAGACACAACAACTAAAGTCTTAAAATCTAGCTCAAATCCAGAGTCCTGCACCATATTATCTACCGCTACCACGTCTGAAATGACAAGTCTTTGATTTTAGCGTGAATGAGCTCTTCGCTTGAAACATCAAACAACTCATAAAGTAACAGGGATTTGGGAGTGACTGAGTCCATTGATCTTCTGCTTTCTTCTTAATTTATATTTAACCAATGGCTTGGCACCAAATACAGACTGTGTTTATGGCCTTCCAAAATCCATCATTAATTTCTTACTGCTAAACCCAAGACAAACAATGTCATAAATATCATTAATCACAGATGAAACTGTGAGATTTCATTGTACCATCAACGGCAGTGTGGCGTTTACACCAGAAGCTGATGAGCCTCGTAGGCTTCATGCAGGAAGCAGAAGGGACTCTGAATGCTGATTCGGATGAGCTTCTTTAAAACTGTTTGATAGCAAACAGCTCCGTTAAAGGGAACCAGGTTAAAATAAATAATCCAAGTTTTGAGTGAGTGGAAGTGAAACATCCACGCAGTTTCAGGAATTCAGCAAATATAGAAATCAATGAGACACCTTAGACAGGTTTTAATCTAAATAAATGTGGGGAAAAATAGAAATTATAAAAGGTAAATATCGGGGTAAAATTTTTGTTTTTCATTTTTATGTTAGTTTTTAAATCACTGAACGACTTAGCACCCAAATACATTAAAGACCTGTTGTCATTGTATCAACCTTCCAGACCACTCGGGTCTTCTGCTTCTGATCTGCATCCCCAGAACCAGAACCAAACACGGAGAAGCAGCTTTCAGTTTTTATGCACCACAAATCTGGAACAAACTTCAGAAAACTGCAAAACACCCGAAACACTGAGTTCCTTTAAATCAAGGCTGAAAACACACCTGTTCAGAGCTGCCTTTGATCAGTAGTCTAGACCACAAATCTGCAAACAAATCTGGGTAAGATGAGCTCGGTTCTCCTAAGGGTGGAAGTTTGAGTGTAAATCAGTTAAATAAAGTAAATGGATCACTGATCAATATTTTTGCCGATGATTTTGATGATTTTCATGTGTATTTGCTGGATAACTTTGCTGATTTTGCTCAATGATTTTGATGTTTTGATGATTCTGCTGTATACTTGATTGTTGTTTTTTTGATGTAAAGCGCTTTGAACTGCCTTGCTGCTAAAATGTGCTATACAAATAAACTTCACTTGACTTTATTGCAAAAATAAAAAAGCTAGTATTTAAAATACCATATTAAAAATATTTTAGATCACAAGGCTCACAATAGTTTTCAGTGGTGTTCCACAGAGTGCTATCTTATGACCACTTTTATTTATCATCCATCTTCTGGGACCTTTTGGTCACAATATTTGGAAATATGGCACACAGTTGAAACCGTGAGTGGCTCCTCTTTATTGACATGATGTCACATAATCACGCAGTGAAACTCCTCCTCTTCCTGATGAAACTAAAAGGGGGTTAATGCAGAGCATTGTGGGATTAATAGTTCTTATATTAGGCTCCTGCAGTTCAGGTTTTGATGGCTGGAGGCACACTACCGTCTATTGAACTTTCACTTGCATCTCATTTTCTGCATATTTTAGTTTAATTGTTGGCAGGACACAGAGACCAATTTCCCTTTTGTTTTTCAAAACATGTTATTCAGCTATGACAAATGTGCCGATCTTCCCAAATCAGGATATGGCAACAGGAAAACAGCTGCTCTCTTAAACTTGCTCATATCGACAGTCACAAGAACAACCAAAAAGCATTAAACACCAAAAACATTAACAAACAAGGCTGGATGAGAACCCAAGCTTACCTTGCCACCACGCATAGAGAGGAGAACAGTCAGGAAGGTAAAATAAATAAAACTCCAACGCTCACTGGAAACTGCTGCAGAGTGGTGTCGTAGAGACACCAAGAACCGAAGGATGGCTTCGTTCTCAGAGTTCGGTGGGATCTGGAGGGAGAGAGGAGTGGTTAGCTGAAGAAGAAGCTGCCATGAAGATGAATCTTGGTAAACAGGAAGTAAAAGTGGCTTCTGGTTTAGAACAACAGTCGGTGATGAGGGGAAGGAGTGAGTACCGAGGAGGTCTAGATTTCACTGAGCAGATAGTGTGTGAAATTCGGTTTGTTTCTGGTTAGAGTGTGTTAAGGCTCCCACAAACTCTGGCGTACTGTGCATACACTGTGAGCCGCGCGGATTCTCCGCGCACTGCCGTGATTTCATAGTCAAGCGTACTGATTGCCTACATTTCTTGTGACAGTTTCCCACAATCCAAATAGATACCAGCAAGCTTGATGAGCTAGTTGGGCGCATAGCCCCGTTTCTACACCATCAGGGGAGGCACCGCACAGCTGTCAGTGTGGCACAGAGAGCGGCAGTCACGCTGTGCATCCTCACAACTCATTGTGCTCACTCTCAACATTATCAGCTTGGTGTTGCATACAAAAAAAGTTCAATGTGGACGCTGTTTCCCGCCAAGCAGTTTACTGTGCTACACTGAGCACGCGTGCCCGTTCGTATATGCACAGACGTTTCCGGTGGACGTCTGCGTTGAGTCCACCTCGAGTACATGCGGACTTCCAAGGAGCGAAGTACGCCCGAGTCTGCTGGGGCCTTTAAAGAGCAAGAAGGCTGATGAAGACGAAACCCGAAGATGTGACAAGAAAATGCTTGGTGGTGGCATCCTGAGTTGGCGTGAAAACCAACAGAACGCCTTCAACCTTTTAGGCACAGAGAGGAAACGAGGAGCAGGGTAAGCACGAGACATGGATTCAACCAGACACCGTAAAGGTGAACACTTGTCTTTACTCTACCAGGAAAGGATGATCATCAGTCAAAGACAGGTCGTCCAACATCTCCTTCAATCTCCAGAAGATGATGGGATGATTGCAGACAGGTGTGGAGTCTGCAGCAGGATGACCACACCCTCCAGCAAAGATCCTCGGTTCTGTAGAGATCGCACACAAAGCACATCCACACGCAAGAAGGTATGTTGGAGCAGGGGTCTGCAACTCCTGTCCTCAAGGGCCACTGTCCTGAAACTTTTAGATGCACCCCTGCTCCAACACACCTGAACAAAAAGGTTGAGTTACCTCCTTGACGCGCCAGCAAGTTTTGCAAAGGCCTGGTCATTAAGCATTCATTTGATTCAGGTGTGTTGGAAGTTGCAGGACAGCAGCACTCAGGGACTGGAGTTGCAGACCCCTGTGTTGGAGGACCTGTGATGCTGTGGGCCTGTTTCTCTTCGGACTGGTTGAGAAAAAATGTTGATTGAGCAAATGGAAGTGGTGAAAGATCCCTCCCGCTGTTTGCTCCAAGTTTATGAAATCTAATAGGAGACTTACGACTGTTCTGTTGTCAAAAGGTGGGTTTTATAACGCATATCGACAGCAGGAGATCCAATTATCGTTGTTTCTAAACAAGGGATTTTTACCCTGCACTGAATAAATCTTCTCAAATTAAAGGTTCAGATTATTAAGCTATTATAAAGAAGAATTTATTTTAAAATTGCTACAACTTTACTGCTCCATTAGCATCACGGCATTTCCACCAGAATGACAGATGTGTCAGATGAAGGGCAGCGAATCCGTCTGCTTCTTCCCAGTTTAGGAAGCAGATTAGAAACAGGAGCGCCACACATCCATCCTTCCATCTGTGTCTAACTGGCATGTCAAATTGCAAAGTGGGAGCCTTTGCACCCCCACATTCTCTGCATTTCTAATAAGGCTCGCGGTGTTTGTGGCCTGCAGTTTGATGTCCGTCAGAAACTTGCTTTTCCTCTTCCTTGATCCGGGACATGAGAGAAGATCTGTTGGAAACTGACTGCAAGACTACAAACGGACACCGTGAGTGGATCTGCACCACTCAGAAAAGCAGTGAATAACTGCAAAGAGTGCAACAAAACTTTCCAGGGAGTTTATGCTAGTTTCACATAAGTCATATTTGAGCTTGGTCCCAAGTGCTGCTTCATGAACATGATGAAATGGCCTTTTAAAGTATTCTCAGAGGACCGAACACTTCAAGGGCTTCTTAGAAGCCGCACCGCTGCCTTATATCACCCCGGGAGATGGGGAGAAAAGAGCACCAACAAGAAATAGAAAGAGAACGGCAGAGACAGCAAGCAAAGAGGGAGAACTCTCAAAAACCAAAATGCAAAAGAGTCACAGGGGCTGAGATGAGCAAAAGAAGAAGAAAAAAGTCCAAATGAAAGCGAGATCTCCAAAAAAAAAACTTTTACTGCAAGCTGATCCTCAGATCAGATGAGATGAGAGCACAGTAAGTTCACTCTCAGCTTGCAGCTGAGTTCAGGCGTTTCTTTCTCCAACTTACTGAATGTAGGACTAAAAGGAGGACCAGAGGAAGAAGGCAGCGAGAGCAGCATGAGCGTGCCCACTAGCTTTTAGTCAGGAAGCCTAATGAGCTCCAGTGGGATGGGGGCTGGCTGTCAATCAGCCTCATTCTTCTCCAACACTATACCACCATATCGTCCTGTACTCACAGAACCAAGGGGCATGAAATAATTAGAGGTGGCCAGCCAGTGTGACTTGGCTGTCTGGCGGAGGAAGGATGTCACAGCGCGTCTCAGTCATGTGTGGGGATGATTACATTTGTCGGATCGGGGTGGGGTGGGGGGTTGGAAGATACTGTACCTGCCTTCGCCGCTACGCAAAAATGGGACAATGAGGTAATAGTGTTTCAGCTTGTTGCGTAATGTCGCCAGGATGCCTCACTTATTGTGAGGGTGATGAAAGTATAAAAATGGTGAGCAATGGATTCAGCATGATGAAAGGGAGCCCTGCAGATAGGCCAGCTGGAAGTCTTTTTTAAAGACAGAGGGAGGGTGAAATGAGAACATATCACCCCGGTTTTAAAAACACATGAATGCAGGGAATATTATATGCTCAGATTTTTGTTAACCATGTTTATCAGTTGTCATCTGAACTAATCTAAGCAATAAATGAGCTCAGTGTCACACCAAAATATTGGAAACAGCTCAAAAAGCAGATTTAGCAGCAGACCTGCACAAAGAAAGGAACCTGAAATCACCAGCAGCGTTGAGAAACGTCTATGAACAGTGTCACTAAAGTGTTAATATGAAAAGGGAACCCTGGTTCTGGGAACCACACAGAACCCATTCATACCCAGAAGCTGCTGGAAAATATGCACTGGTGTCGTTTTTTTTCTCACTGTGACTTTGTCTATGTTCACACTGCAGCCCGAAGTGACCAAAATCCAATTTTTTTTGCCCTTATCCAACCTGTATCTGATCTTTCCATGACAGTCTGTGCAACACAGATCCGATTTTTACAAATGCGACCCAGGCCACTTGAATACTTGCTCCTAAATCCGATACGTGTCCGATCTTTTCAAACGTGACCTGCGTCTGTGCGGCCAGGTGGCATTCATCGACCTGTACATCATTTAAACTCGACAAGCGTCACTATTCTACGTCCTGATACGAGGAAACAGGAAGAAAAACAACAACCATGGCGGACGGTAATGTAGAGAGCAGTCAGAGGAGGGAATTGTTAATGTCTGGCTCCGGTCGGACAACAACTTTACAATCAGAAGATCTGCTCCACCGTTACCATCCATGTTTACCTCCATAAACACTGAGCACGCTCGCTACGTGTGACATTATTGCGTCCTCTGTGGCGCATGTGGGACACTTTCAGGTTGTTTGCAGTTCACACAGGAGATCACATTCAAGTCGCATATATTTGGAAATGTGAACGACCATGCAAAAAAAAAAAAAAAAAAAAAAAAAAAAAAAAAAAAAAAAAAAAATCGGAATTGAGCATTAAGGCCTGCAGTGTGAACGTAGCATTTAACTGTTTTACTATATTAAATCAGTTCATATTAGCTTTGTATTCGTTTTAAAGTTGCACTTTAATGCTTCCATTTTTGCAGAATTTGTGTAACGTTGCGACATGGTACCAGTGTTCACAAAAACTTTTGAGCTACATCTGCCAAACTGGCAGATCTGGAAGCATTTCACGCAGGACATTTTTGAAACACGTAGGACAATTTACTGGCATGCCTCAGATTTGTTACTATTTAAGTAAGGGTATTGTAGTGACCTCTAACATTTCCATATTGTACACTGTACTTTAAATATGATAATTAAGAATTTTATAAACATTTCTTTTTATTTTATACATACAATAAATTACAGCTGTTATGGTTACAGATTCTGAAGGGAACAATGATATGCCTGACAAGTATTGCAACAATGATCTGATGGAATAATTTAAAAAAAGAACATCAATGTGATTTTTTTTAAATGCTCAACATTTTCTACCATGAGGTAGATGGTCCCCCTGCTCAGATAAATATACCAAACCACCTCAAATTAGGACACAACCCTGAAGAGAAAGTTTTATGTGGATGGTATTTTTAATAATAATAACTTAAGAAAGTAGATAAATAGCTTCAATTAGATTTTTTTTTTTTTTTTTTTTTTTTTTTTTTTTTTTTTTTGCATTTTATGCGTTTATATTCATGTCAATCTGTGTCCTTCATGTTGTCACTAACTTTGTGTTTGGGTTTTTATTATGGTGACACCCCCAAGATCATCATTGCCCCCCATTTAATTTTTAGCCCTCTTTAAAAACTTCCTGGATACACCCCTGCTCAGCAGTCTTAAGGAGGCATTTAATATAAACATTAATATTCAAGCAATAACACCTTTAAATATTTTGAATATGACACATTAAATGAAAACTCAATTAAGGCCTAAACACAGCAGGTCTGACAGATATTAATAAATATCGTAGCTAATTTAAACTCTTTCTTCTGCTGCTGAAAAATCTCTCCATAGCTAAAGTGCATGAACCTGCAACCACGGTGCACAAAGCATTGAGTGTATTAATGTGATCAGGACCGGTTTGGTTTTCCCCTTAGCAGCACCAGAACCTGCTGCACAGAGCTCTAAAATATGCTCATTTGTATCTCACAATGTGCGCAGCAGTAATGGTTTGTTCTGCTTTGCTTCCACCTCTGCACCACAGTCCTTTCAGCCTGGATGCAGCGCAGTGCGCCGTGATGAGAAGAGAAACAGCCCACAGAAAAACAAAGAGCTGTTACTATGGAAACAGATTTAAATCCTAAATCAGGAGTTCTCATTTGTCACCTAAAGTCTCTGCTCCTGACACAACTACTGCAGACTTTGGTCAGGTCGCTGTCGAACATGTGCGACATAATAATTCATCGCACAGTTTTTTCCATCGCAAATATATAAATATATTTACAAGGGTGGAGGAGAAGCAGAATCTGCAGAGTTGTAACTCTTCCCCTTTTGACTCCACAATCCCAGCGACATGATCTGAATGCCCACGTAGCCTGTGATCTCATCAGCAAACAGCGAAACGCAGAGCAAACAGGTGCAAATATGTTAAATAAAAAATGCATGAACTGCAAAACACATGGATGACGCAGATTTCAAAACACAAAAACATAAATGCAACAGAAAAATGCTGCGAACAAAAAATGCTGCAACCACAGGAAATGGAAGCAAAAGCTAAAATGCCTCAAATAAGGGGGGGGGGAAACCCTGCAAATATGAAAAGCTGCAAACTTAACAAAAACGGAAGTTCTCCAGACCACTAGAGGGAGTCTAGAGTAGGTAATATTACCAACGTAAATATCCTTATGTTTAATAATATTGTAAAAGACTGCGTGATTCAAAAAGACATCGAGTATAACGCACCTTTTCTTTCTTCCTCCACCTTTCTTCTGGACTTTCCGTCTTTACTGAGGGTCTGGTCCCATTTGATTGTTGGTCGACTCCCCCTACTGGCTGGAGGACTTCCAGTTTGTGGCGCAAGTTTGCAGCATTTCACACCTGCTGTTGTTTTCGCTATTTGCGGCATTTTCACCTTCGCTTTTATTTTCTGCGATTGGAGCATTTTTGTTCTCAGTGTTTTTCTGTTGCATTTGTTTTTTAGTGTTTGTGTGTTTTGGAGTTTGCATCGTTCATGTGTTTGATGCACATTTGCACCTGTTGGCCACCACAACCTGAAATGCTGTTATGAGACCTTAAGAATCAGAGACAAAATGAATAGATTAAGTTATTTATTTAAAGTTGGTATAAAGCAGGGTTCAGCAACTTTTTCCACTCAAAGAGTCATTTTTGTTCCTGCTGCAACAAACAATGTTCAAAATATGTACAACATAAAATGTTTTATTATGAAATATAACAAAATAAACTCAAATTTATTTCTATTTTCAGATTTTAGTACAAAATTAATCCTCTATACAAAAGGGAAGAAACAGTTTTGTTGAACAAGGTGAGCCTTTTCTATGAATATGGAAAATGAGGAAAGAAAGATAGCATAGTCTGAAGCCAGTTACTTTTAAAAACCTGCTTTTGATATTAAAAGCAGATTTTGCAGATAAACTTGCGGAAAAACTCAGAAAAGGACTATTTTTTTTTGTTGGACTCATAATCAAAAACATTTCCTTTTTGGTTTAGTAAGAGCAACAGACCAAAGAGCCACGTGTACTTTATTTTTCACATTTCTGGATGTTTTTCTGTGTGTTAAATATGACAGGGATTTGTTTTGTGCTTTTGTACAGCTAAAGTTAGACAGAAATTATTTTGAAACCTGAGAGAATGTTGTGTTAAATCCTTACAGAGTTGTGGGATGATGTGGCGACAGTGGTAGGAGATCGGTGGGTTGTCGGTTCGATGTCTGCCTCTGTCGCTGCCCCCGTGGGGAAAACACGTCACCTGCCTGCTGGTGGTCGGAGGCCCGGTGGTGCATCGCAGCCTTCCTTCAGTTTACCACACTTTCCCCAAGAAACAGTTTAATGTTTCAGAATTTTGTCCTGTATTATAAGCTCCAAAAATAGCGTGACACATAGCACGAAGACAAACAAGTTCAAACGTTCATCTCCAAATGAAAGCCAGCCATGGATCGTGTTTGTCTGTGTGTGAAAAGCTGGCGGTGGTCTTCGTGCCAGAGGTGAGGCGGTGGATGGGGGTTGACCTTTCGGGCAGGGCAGGAGAATTGGACGGGGATCTGAGGCAGCTGTGTGAGGACGCTGGGGAGCAGCTCTATCTGCGGGCGCAGAGCCAGCTGTGATCTACCGTGTCTCCCCGTCAGACGGACAGAGAACAGCCTGATCCCAGGAGGACAGCAGAGAATTCCTCCCCGACAGAAACAGGATAAACTGGTAATTGTTGGGGGAATAAACAAACATGATGAAATCATTGTGTTCCCTTACTGTTATTCTGTGGTGGTTCATGGTTTCTGCATCTTGTTTTCTTTTTTGTTAAATCTGTTCTGGGTTTCAGCGCCGAGGTTAACCTGCAGTTAGAGAGCTGACCTCAGCTTCTGTGTGAGGTTAAGATCTTTGGAGCTTCCTGAATGCAGGGTTGTTGTCACTTAGCCTTGTGCGTCGGTTCTCCATCCTGCTGGGATCTTCACCAGACTGTTCCTGGACTGGTGACGAAGTTGCTCTTGGCAGGTGTCTGGGTCTGTAAAGTTCTTGGGCAGAACTGGATGAGAATCAATCCAAAAAAGAACTGTAGGGCTGCACGGTATGAGGAACCCCCCCCCCCAGTTGTTCAGTTGTTGCCATAGAGCAGGGGTGTCCAAACTTTTTGCCACATGGGCCAAAATTGTCAAGTCAAAATGACTCGTGGGCCAAAAAAAAGAGGAAAACAAGAACCAAAGAAACATTTTTTCCCTACTCAACAATACTTTAATCAGTAAAGTCGTCTTTTTGTTGTTGTTGGAAAGAGATGTGTAAATTATTCTAGATCCAAAATGTTGAATGGGTTTTGCAAATTTGCCTCATTAAAAGAAAGGGTTCCAATTTTGCACATTTTTAAAGGTCTCGACTGAAAATGATAAAACATTTTTTGTCAGTTCTGAGCAATAAGAACAAGATTCAGGTCACTTTTTTTGAAAAGTATATCATCAAGTTTAATAAATCCCTTAAAAGCAGATCTGGATGCATCAAAGCCTGCTGGATGGATGCGGTACTCACAAGGGAATACAGAAAGCCCCGGTACTGAATACCATGGGCCACACAAAATCACTGCAGGGGCTGCAAATGGTCCCCGGGCCACAGTTTGGACAGCCCTGCCCTCGAGGCAAGTAAAAGTTGATCCAAGTGGCCAAAAACAGAAATGTGTGACATCGTACAGCCTATCAAACACATACCTGATTGATCGATCATAGTTTTGCATGCTGTGCACAGTGGCGGTCCTAGGGTTAAAAGCACCCTGGGCGATCCCTCGTTTTCACGCTTTTCAGTCGAAGGTGGTTCTTGTGCCAAAAAGCAATGAAAAGGCTATTTTATGTTATATAATAAGTGTCAAGAAGCTCAAGATCAAAGTATCTTCATTCTATGTAGATTAAACGGGACCTATTATGCAAAATTCACTTTTTGTACTTTTATTTGGGTCTCCACTGCTTCCAGAAACAGTCCAAGTGCTAAAAAAGCGTCCAGCTGTTTTCTGCCAATATTTTAACGTGTAACTAACCCCCAAACCAGCTACTTTTTTGCCAATAAACTGTCTAAATATGGTGGACACTGAGATCGTGGGCTCTCCTGGGTGAACCTGGGTGTTCACCTGAACAATAAACCGGACTCATAACACTGATGCGCTTTACAGGAAGGGTCAGAGCAGACTCTACCTGCTGAGGAGGCTGAGATCTCCTGGAGTGCAGGGGGGGGGGGTCCTGAAGACACCCCCCCCCCCCGACCCAGTGCAGGTGGTGGGAGACAGAAGGACTCTGGTTAAAATAACATCACTGACAGACAATGCCCCCCCCCCCCATGCATGAAGCTGTTGCTGAGCTGGAGAGCTCCTTCAGTGACGGACAGCTGCATCCCAGGTGCACTAAGGAGCGATACAGGAGATCCTTCCTCCCAGCAGCTGTTAGACTCTATAACCATCGTCGCTCCCAACAAGATCAATAAGTGTTTATATCCATGCTGGTATCTGTGCAACGCTGCTGCTTTTCTTTCGTCACTAACTGTGAGTGGTTTGTATTTTTAGTGCTCAGAGACATTTTGCACATCTTTTACATTTTTAATTAACCAACTCAGTTGCACATTCCTCTAGACTGGAGTATTTTTTATAACTACACAGTATTTATGCTGAAGTTTCGCCCTTACTGTACAGCATTTTTTATGCTTTATTCTGTTTTTTTTTTACATATATTTTATATTCTTTGTGTGAGTCTGTTTGCTCTTATTGCCTGTCTCTGCCACTTTGCTGCTGTTGCACAGAAATGTCCCCATCGTGGGGCAATAAGGGATTTTTCTATTCTGTTCTATTTAAGATTCTTATCTTTATGTTTCTGTGTGAATTTTGACATTTTCGTGTAAGTTTGTTCAGTTCTGAAATATTTTTGCATAAACCATCTCAGTGCTGCCCTCTTTAGGTCGAACGGTGCCGAAGCAGTTGAACTCTCCTATTCACAAGTCAGGAGTCGGAATAGCGAGCCTGACCAAATAAGTTCGTTATTGTAAGAAACCTGATTATTATTTTAAGAAAGCTGCTCCAGTATTTAATAAGTGAAAGTCAAAAATCAAATGTTAGTTCGCGCCACAGGGACTTTAGGCAACAATCACTTTTTCCTCCCCAGATAAATAACTTTCCTTTTTTTCTCTGCCAGATTTCTGCCGTCCATCCTCGGATTTCCTGCAGGATTTCGCCTCTTCATGGCTTTCTTTGGTAGAAATGGTAGCAACTGCTTTTCCAGCTGCAACCTTTTAGCAGCAGTTTCCTCCATTTGAGGCCATTTTTGTTTAACAAGTAATGACGGCGCCACACCTTTCTTTAAAGTAGGCATTGCTAAGAGGAGCAGACGACTGGAACCAGATCTGCTGCTCTTTTATTGCTATCCGTCTGCTGATTAGATTAATAGAAAGATTTTTCTTTCTCACAGCGTCATCTGTGCTGATAGGTCAAAAACCTTTTGGGTCGCAGATATTCTGCATCTGCATCCTTTTGTGTTGATGACTTTTTTTCTGCCAATATTGTCCAAAACAAGTAGTTGGATACAAATTTAAAAAATCTGGAAGGTGTCTGGAACTGAAGAGTTCCAGTTACTCCAGTCAGGCTGAGCAATGCAGAAAAACTGTCGGGGATTTAAATTTCACCACATTTCAAAGCAAACTACGTCACATTTCTGACATCATCTGGAACAACAATTTGAGGCAAAACCGAAATAATTAAACATCCTGGCGAGAAAGAACTTTGGCGGGGAATTTCTTGGCCTTTACTCAGCTGAAGAGCCAAAACGTGCTCAGCAGGAACCGAGAGGTTTGAGATGGCCAGAACATTTAAAACCCCACAAGCACCCACAACTCTTGGGGAGTCATCATAAGTCCTGCTATCGCACCAGCTGTATATGACAGATGTCAGACTGCCCGGATGGTTTGTCGAGAAGAAGAGCAAGATGCAAGAACAGCCGAAACTGGGCACCAGGAGCCGCAGGATGACGTTGCTGCAGTCCTGGGACAGAGAACAAGTTTCTCTGTTCTGAGTATGTGTTGACCTTTAGGCTCCAGATGAGGAAAAAAATCTGTTCCGTGAACTGATCTGAAACGGTTTCCTCATGAATGACTCACATGATGAGAGAAACAGATTTCTTTCCTCAGGTTAGAGCTGCTCCTGCCAGTGTTCAGGTTGGCGGCGTCGTCAAAACCGTTTGTTTGAGTCATCAAATGCCGATATGTCCCTCAAAAAATGTGAATATCGTTAAAAAGTTCAAGATTTCGAAGTGAAACTTGCATCATGCACAGATTTATCGCTCAGAGTAAAGTTTCAAGCTGTTTTTTCTTGTACTTCCAGAGACGGAAACCTGAAGCTCAGTGTCTCAGAAACTTTGAATATTGAATAAGATCCATAAAAAAGGATATTTTAACCAGAAATGTCAGGCTTGTGAAAAGGGTCTGGGCTCCTTTTGCATGAATTCCTGCATCAATGCGGCGCGGCGCGGAGGCAATCAGCCTGAGGTTCTGCTGAGGTTCCGGAAGCCCAGGTTGCTCTGATAGAGGCCTTGTTGGGTCTGATGTCTCTCATCTTCAGCCCCCAGGTTCTCCGTGGGGTTAAAGGTCAGGTTTGCTGGCCGACCAAGCCCAGGACCACCACGGTCATTGGATCAACTTTTGGTATCTTTGGCAGCGCTGACTGTGGACGCCAGAAAACCCAGTGGACCAGAACCAGCAGATGACATGGCGCCCTAACCCATCACTGACTGGAAGCTTTACTCTGGACTTTAAGCAACGTAGATTCTGGATTCTTCTCCACTCTCCCTTCAGACTCTGGAACATTGATTTATTTCATCTGAAAACAGGACTCGGGACCGTTGCGCAACAGCCCGGTTCTGGTTCAGGACTGGGTAGACTCCAGGAATGTGACAGCTGTAGGCCATGTGTCGGATTCGTCTGTGCAGAGTGGATCTCGACTCCAGCCTCGGTCCACTCCTTGTGAAGCTCCCCAAATATCTTAAATGGATTTTACTGGACAATCACCTCAAGGCTGCGGTTATCCCTGTTTGCTATCTTCCTAAGACACTTTTTCCTTCCACTCAATTTTCAGTAAATAAACTATAACTTTTCACAATATTGTAATTTTCTGAGCCACTGAATTTTGGATCTTCATTATCTATAAGCCATAATCATCAAAATAATAATAATAATAAAAAGTTTGAATATTTCACTCTATGTCATACATAATATGGGAATACAGAGTAGCAAAAAATAATGAACTTTTTCACCATATTTCAACTTCCTGAGGAGTGTTTGTAAATAAAGGAAAGTAAAGTCTGGTAGTAGATGAAACATTAAAATACATGTAACTATAGCTCTGCAGGTTGAGACTGTAATATTTCAGATAAAATATTGGAAACTACACCAGGAGCTCTTAAATAAACCCAAAGTGACTCCATTTAACTTTATCTCTTCCCCATCGAACACCATCTCCCTTCTACTTTTTGCTTTTTCTCCACTTTTCTCTCCTTTTTTTTTTTTTTTTTTTTTTTTAACCAATTTCCCCTCTCAGCTCTTTCCACTCTTCCTCTTCTCCTGTCATTTTCCCCATTTTTCCATTTCTCTCCTCTTTCTCCTCGGCCTCTGCTGTCCCCGGGGGGTACGAGACAGGCTGGGAGATTCTCCGTTCGCGCCGCTGTCATGGCCTGAGCTCCCATCTGAGGAGCCTTTGATGGTGCTGGGGATTATTCATCCTGTTCGGCGGGCCGTGTAGCGCTGTCACACAACAGCAGCAGCATCACATGCATGTACAGACGTGCACATAAAGGCACACTCTTGATTAATATAGCTGCGGCACAATTTCATACATCGCTTTACTTTGATGTTGCTTCTGCGGTCGTTATTAGGAAATTTTGAAGTTAAGATGCAGTGATGATTCTTAGCTCTTTCAGCGCTGCAATCATCATTTAATTGATGTTACACATGTATGATGCAGGCACATGGATTTGTGGTTTTTTTTGTCTCCAACATGCTCAGCTTGGAGCGAACAACTGTCACAAACTGGTGGAAAAATAAAAAAAAAAAACAACAACAAAAAAAACCTGTTTACATATTCAGTTTAATCTCTTTTCAGTTGGGAAAACATATAAAATAAAAATATGTTTTAAAGCAAAATGTATCGACAAGTCTGAGTGTGTTTTACTGCTCGCTTTTAGAACTGCTGTTATCAACTTGACATTTCAACAGATCCTCCGGTAGCTCGGTTTGTGAGAATAAGCTGCAGAAAACAAAATGAGCCTAAAACTGAAGTGAGGAGCAGCACCGTGCAAAAGTTTTAAACCATCTATCATCTGAAGATCCAGACTTACTTTCTTCATTGAAATTTTTCTTTGGACTTTGGCTGCTTTTTTGCTGAAGTTGAATTTTAGGAAATTGACTTTATTGATGATCAATGGGAAAAGAGCTTTGGGCACTCTGGGTCTCCCATTAGGCAATTTCCATGCAATATTTATTCAATATCCACATTTTTCCTCAATTTCTGCAAAAAGAACAAAATCTTACTAAGTATTTTTGTCCAGTGCAAATATCTTAGTACACTTGAAATAAGATACAACTAACATACAAGTAACTTTTCAGCACAATATAAGAGCTTGTTTTAAGTCAACAATTCTTGAATATTGATTAAAAAGTACTAGTTCCCCTCGCAGATCTTTTTAACTTATAACAACCATGAAAAAAATCTGCCAATAGAACTAGTACTTCTGATCAATATTCAAGAATTATTGACTTAAAACAAGCTCCTTTATCTTGCTGAAAAGTTACTTGTACATTATTTTTTGTCTTATTGCAAGTGTACTAAGATATTTGTACTAAACACCAGATAAAAATACTTGGTAAGACTTTGTGTTTTGGCAGTGTAAATCATACCTTCACACCCAAGCAGTTTTGCCTTTAACACTTAATTCCATACCAAACTAAGCAAAACTCCAAACATTCACTGTCGAGAAATGTGGTAAAGAAGATTTTATCCCGGACAAACCCCCAATTATGTTGTGTCTATTGACTGGCCTAGGGGAACTAAATCTTGAAAATGAGTCGGCATTAAGCATATTTTCTGCCAATTTATATCTTTCTTTCAAACAGATTCGCTTTAAAGCTCAGTCCAACATCACTAACAAGGCATTATCTTCTGTTCATCTGACACTGGGTGGCACAGGGGGTCCAGGAGGGAAACCCAAACATTCCTCTTCCTAGCAATACTCTCCAGCTTATTCTGGGGGATCTCAAGATGTACCCATGCCCGAAGGAACATAACCACAGCTTTAACTGGTTCTTCCACAGTCCACCCTGGTCAGATTCGTCTCCATTAGCAGATCCTGCGCGGTTATTCCTCGTTTTTTGTAACCACTTCAGGGGTAGTACAAGCCATGTAAAGTCGTGTAAGTCGTGCAAGTGATTTAATTGACAGCAGACTGCATTCATTAATTGGCCCGTGATTTACGTCACTGCATGAGTGAGGATCGGACCTTGCAAACTCCTCGAACAACACCATCTCAACCACCGCAGTGGACCGGTGGACATGGCATCTGCAATCAGAGAGCTGTTCAATGTGTAGGAGCGTAATCATGAGCAGCAGCAGGAGCACATGCGACAACTTTTGGAGCGAAATGACCATGATTTTGCAGCCCTGCAAACAGCACGTCTCTCTGAAGAACGGGCAGCAATGGAGAAGTGAGAAACAATGCAGCGCTGGTCTGCGTTATGCCAGAACTACAGCTTAGCGCCGGTGGGTGTGAAACACCGGGACTACATAACATTAGTTTGGCACGATGTGCATATCATTCTTTATTGAAAAGAAAAACCCAAACAAAATTCATGTGTGGACATGAATAAATTGTTTTTATTTTGTTTGGGCAATGAATTTATATAAGACAAAATAAAATACTTGGGTTTTTTTGAGTCAGACGTAATGACACCCAGATGGAGGATGAGATGTAACATCATTTTAGGTTTTGAGCCTAACTACTTGACATTTTTGGCTTTGTCTTTAAGACCAGATTAAATATTTGGGTTTATTTGAGTCCATCAAAACCACAACCTTGAGGTTCCCTATTGCTGAGTTTACAGCAAATGCCATCATCGGAGCGCCGACCACACCTCGTGCAAGATTACAGCCGCTCACGTTCCCACCCATATTCAAGCCCACAACAGTGAGGAACAGACCGCCAATGGAGACCCAACTTGGCTAGAACCAAACCAGACGTTAATCGACAAGAGTGAGACTTGAAAATGGAGAAGAGGCTGTATAGTCCCGCCATCAGCTTCTGGGTCTTCGCCAAGGTCTACACTTTGTTTAATGTGTCCAGAAAACCTCCAAAGGGATGTAGTCAGGAGACATCCTGATCAGATCCCTGAACTACAACAACAGTTTGGAGGCCCAGTGCCTCTACTTGGAGCTTTTCACCCTGTCTGTAAGGCTGACAATACAGAGGAAGCTCATTTCAGCTGCTTGAGTCTGGGAACTTGTTCTTTTGCTCATAGTCCAGATCTCATGATCACAATTGTTGGTTGAAATGTTGCAGAACCAGGAAATTAAGAACTTTGCCTTTCATCTCAGCTCTTTCTTCACCACCTCAACACAAGGATCTTCATTAGAGCAAAAGAAGCTCCATCTCCCAGTCCATCACTTATTGGCAGAACTCCATAACAGATTAACTTATCTACCGTAAGCAGAGACTCAACAACTGAAAAACATTGTTTTAGATCTGCATCCTGAACTTCCCTTGTGTTAACAGCAACACTGCAATGTGGCACTAAGGTTCAGAAGGGCGTTAGAAGCATTTCAAGAGAAGAAGTTTGATTCCAACCTGTATGGAGCACTTCCCAGTGAACATCTTTGGTTTGAGAAGATGGCTGAACAATTTGTAAAACTGGACTGGGCCTGGTCAAAAACTGAACATTTTCTAGAAGTCTACACCTAGTTGGAGATATTGATGTTGTATAAATGTCTGTACTCAACCAATACTGGTTTGTAAGACTGCTCACTTGCAAAAAAATATTATCTGTTTTATTTTACTGGAGAGAAGAAGCTGCCAAAACTAGTATCAACCAGTCACTACAGAGTGTGGATCAGTTTGTATTTCACTGGATGAAGGAAGTATTTGACCTCCAGCAACATCAGTTAAATTTTGGTGGAAAAACCTTATTTTAGAAACACAGCAGTGAAGTTTCTTGTAGTCGGTCACGAGGTTTACATACAACTCAGAGGGGATTTTGGTCCACTTAAAGCTTCAGCTCCTTTCACACATTTTCTGCAGGACTGAGGTCTGGAGAAGGTCTCAGGTCGGAGGAAGCATGAGTCTTCTTCAGCTGCTCCCTTGTTGCCTTGGCGACTTCTTGGTCAGCTTTATTTGTGCAGTTTTTAACTGACATTTCACCTTTCCCATGTTAAACAAATGACACCAGATCCTGCATGGAGCTCCGGGTCAAAGGTGAATTATGGTTTATGTCCTATGCTTATTCATAAAAGCACCAGCAGCTACAATCTATGGGCACCAGGGCCTTCCTGATGGTCTTAAAGCCCAACTGACTTCTGCACAGCTCCTCATTGGTGGAGAGGCTGGATTAGGTGAAATTAATTCTGTGCACATATATACTTTATACACACTTTATATACTAAGATCAGTAGTGCAGTACCTGTCAGTGGACACCACTAACTAAAAAGTTAGTTGCGCTAACCCTAAAGCTCTAATCATAAACATCAATTCTGCTAATGCTAATGCGCTAACATGGTATTTAGCTGAAGCGCTAAATTTAACCATGTTTAGCACATCCTCAATGACACATGTATTACAACATAGTATATCGCCCCCAACAGGGTCAAATTTGTTATTGCACACGTTCCTGCACAGTTCCCACTCATGGTTTCAGTTTTATAGTTGTTGGGTATGGCCAACTCTGTTGCTCATTTTGCCTAATTGACCACGGTAGGGATTCGGTCATAAAGCATGCAGGACATCAGTAGATTTTAAGCTGTTTCCTGCAGAACAACAGGCAGTAGGAAATATATGAAAATATAAACAGTCGATAACCAAAACTTCAACACAAATGTCAAGCTTTATTCAACTGAAAGTTTGTAAAACAGCCAATTAAATTAGTGCTTTAGAATTTATCCAGAAAAGTTAATTTAGGAAAAGTTAAGTGTGCTAAATGTTTTCAAAGTTAGCAAAAACACTAAAGCGCTAAGTTAAAAATTAACACAGATATTGAACTTCATTCAACTGAAAGTTTACAAAACAGCCAAGTAAATTAGCGCGTTAGCATTTATCTGAAAAAATTGATTGAGAAGGAAGCAACGTGTGCCAAACTTCTTCAAAGTTAGTAAAAACACTAAAGCGCTAGGCGAAAAATTACCTCTGCTTTGGAACATTAGCAGATTAGTGGAAGTGTGCTTTCCCCCCCCACTGATGGTAAGGATGACAATATCTGGCTCACAATGTGATTAAAGAAAGGATTTTGACATAGTTATCTTTTAGCTCTGCTGTTAGCGCATTAGCATGTGCTCACCACTCTGGTTGCATAATTGATTAAACTGGTTGCCACATGGGAAACAAGCAAACTTTGAAAGCTTCAGTAGATTTCTAGCTTATAAATCAGCTTTAACTTTCGTGTTTTGTTAGTTTTTCTTGGATTTTCTAACTCTCCATGTGAACTTATCTGCTTGGTTTGAACATTAGCAATGTGGCTGCTGGCTCCCAGTTCTCACCTCACTCAAACTCCAATCTGAAGACCTGTTTTGGATGTTTTTCCCATCTTCTTTTTTTTCCACCAGGGTCCCCAGAGGAATTAGGGTGCTTCTCCTTAATGATCCTGAATGGTGCAGCAGTGGCAGTATGTGGGCTGTTGGTGTAGGCGATGGGAGATGGAAGAGCAGAGCTCCACAGCACCTCATTAGGCCCAAAACTCCCGAGCTGGAGGCACATTAAAGAGCAGCCATGCCTTTCAACATGTGCCTACGAGTCTCTCTTTCCTGTTCTCCCCACTGCTGGAGCACCTCCTCGTCCTTAAGATGCATCCATACATGCACAGAATGCAAGCAGCGAGACGGAGCGGACTGGTGTGGATTAAGGATGTGGCAGACTTTTATTCTAAAGGTGCAACAAATGCAGTCAGAGTATTCGAGATCTGTAACCAGATGAGAAGATTCAGTTTCACCAAAACTGAGAAGTAGAAAATAAAGACGGTGATAGATTCTGCTCAGACGCTCTCGTTTTCTAGTGTGCCGGCAAAGCAGGGATCACCTTAATCCACCAAAGCTCCCCACCTCTCCACTGAAGTGGAGCTGGCTCCTCTTCTCTCTGTGAAGTTTGGCTTTGGAGGCTTCAGCAGGTCAGCCTCTTTGTGATCGCTGTCATATTGATGAAGCACCCAGGCTGCGGCTGGTCCAGGACCTGCCTAGACTTAAGTCAACCTCCCCCACATTTCGGGTGATGTTACTCCCTCTGCGAGCGCACAGGAGGAGCAAAAAGGACTATTTGTCGATGATCGTATTCAAATTGCTGTGGGAATTTTTCATGTTTACGATAGAGACGGTTTTTGGCTGTAAACAAGCCACCAGGAGGGAACCAGCGCTGTTTGGAGGATTTGATAAAACGCATATCTTTTTCAAGTGCTGAAATCAATATCCCCCATAATCATAAACATGAGGGCATTAGAGAGTGAAGCTCGTAAGGACATACAGCCTGTCATTAATGCAGTTTATTTCAATTAGCTCCTCGCTGGGCGGGCCGCGAAAGCCCACAGGGATATTTTGCTGAAAAAGGGAGCCGCGAGGATTGCCGGCTAATGCGATGATGTGATGAGGCCGTTTGGTGCCATAACAAGCAACAAACTGCAAAGTTTTAATTAAAGCCATAACAAGCCTGCGATCCTGCGCTCACTAACTCGAAGAGCGAGAGAGCCGAAGGTTTCCTAATGGACTGAAAAATGCTTTTAGATGAAAGAAAGAATTAAAATCCAACTCCCCCCCCCTTCCTCAGACTGTCAAAACAGAACTAATCCTGAAGTTAAAAAGCTCCTTGCAAGCAAATTTAAGAACAGAACAGTGATTGCCAGCAAGCAGAGCGTTATTATGAAATAAAATACAACACAAAGGAGAGCCTTTAGGTTTTACCTCCGGAGTGGCTCCCTGTCACGGGTGACACAAGCCATTATTTTTCTGTTTTCACTGTATTTCATTTAAATTTCCATTCTGCGTCTGAGAAATGAATATTTGATCTCCCCCCACCCCGCTCTGAACCTGTCACTGATGGGCCTTTGAAGCTGCGAGACACTGCATTGTGTTTGTGACACTGCGGGATATACAGGAGAAAAAGATCAAACTTCTCTGCAGAGCAGGAAGAACAGCAAAAGGTAAACACGCCGACCGGCTGGTTTACCTGTTTAGAGGCCCCTCTTTGTTTCCACGGGTTGGACCACAAATGTTTGGGGGCCACAGTCCTGTGCAATGTTTGCTTTTCTGGAAACGACGGTTGGCTTTAATGTTTTTTTTGTTTTTGTTTTTGTTTTTTTTTTGTTTTTTTTGTCTGTGTATTTATTTTGAAGGAACTGCTTCAGTTTGCAGAAAAACTTTCTCTTTGAGACTTTACTGTTCCCATGCATCCTTTCTGAGCTGCTGGAGTTTTTACATCTAGGTAATCAAAGCACGGCATGTTTATTTGTATCACACCATTCATACACAAGCTAATTCAGGTGTTTTACAGGAAAATAAAATAACAGCGTTATAGCAAATTACAGTAAAGAAATTCTAGAAACATATAAAAAGAAAGGAAAAACTGATATTAAACAACAGAACAAAAAATGTATCTATCAAGTCGTCTAAAATTCACTTTATTTGCAGATGACCACATTGTATTGCTCTGGTAAAAGTTCGGAACAGCTTCCGAATAAAGTCAGAAGGGAACTAAAAATGAACACAAAATAAAATATGTGAAATATGTAACATTTAGCAACAGCCAAATAAAAAACGAGGTTAGTCTCCTGAAAACAGTAGATGAAACCAGATTCTGATCACTGATCATAAGCTGTGTTGGGACCCTTATGTAAACACGGTCAAAAGTAAAACTTCCAAAATGATTCCATTATTTTTGGCAGAAGAACTCGATTAAAACTTTTAACTGAGTTAATTGCGGTGTCTGTTATTAAATAATCATAATTAACTGAATTTTAATCAAAAACTATTTATTGACAAAATTCAATTTAAAACCCCTTTTTGCTGCTAAATTATTGAATAAATAGACAGATCAACAACAAACATATTCATTGTTTTTAATCTGTTATTCAGGTTATTCAACAATCAGATTGGTGCATCAACTAATCGTTCTCCTTCTCCTGCAATTAACTTTTTACTTTCATGAACATCGAAAATAATCCGACATCAGTTCTTCTGTTTCTTCTTGTGCCTCTGCTCCGTCTTCTCAAACCTCCAGTCGGTCGTGGCAGATGGCCGCTGGTACTGAGCCAGGTTCTGGTTCTGCTGGAGGTTTCTTCCTGTGAAAAGGGAGTTTTTCCTCTCCACTGTCACTACATGTATGAGGGATTGCTGTAAAGTCAACGGCACAACGCCATGCGGTCGCTACGTGCTCGTCCAGGGAATGAATGCTGCAAATCAACAACTCAATGCTCTGCTGGGTTTCTTAGGAAACTTATTGAACTACTTTGAATAATTAACTGAGCTACTGTACTGTTTGATAACTAGGATCAACTGGAATGTATGTATGATTGAATTTTTTAATTGTTTTTTGTAAAGTGCCTTGGGACAACATTTGTTGTGAATTGGTACTATAGAAATAAGTTGAATTGAATTGAAATTCAAAGTGATGTTATATCTATTCAGCTTTCAAGTGTTTCAAAATCCTTCTTTATAAATGTGGACTGTGGACGCTGAAATTAGCGTTGGAGACGTCTGTGCTGCTGCTATATGTTTAGCATTGAGATGCTATTTTAGGCTAGCATAGCTTCTCTGATACCTCCAAAAAAGTGCAAAACAAAAAAATTAGCTGTGCTGCACTTTCGCGGATTAGAATAAGTGTGACCTCTCTCCTGGGACCCCTCCTATTTAATATCTACATGTTCCCATTAGCTCAGATTATAACAAGTAATTAGATTAGCTACCACAACTACGGAGATGATACAAAGCTCTATATTACGATGTTACCTGGTGACTCCGAGCCGATCCAAACACTAAACAGATGCTTGGAACAAATCAATGTGTGGAGGTGCCAAAACTTTCTCCAGCTGAACAGAAACAAAACTGAAGTTATTATCTTTGGACCTAAAGAGGAACGATCAAGAGTCAGCGCGAAGCTTCAGTTATTGCAGCTAAAAACTAGAGATCAGGCCTGAAATCTGGGTGTAGTGATGGATTCAGACCTGAACCTTCAGAAACACATAAAGACTGTTACAAAGTCAGCCTTCTATCACCTGAAGAACATTTCCAGGATTAAAGGACTAATGTCTCAACAAGATCTAGAGAAACTCCTCAATGTGTTTATTTTGAGTCACATTGATTACTGCAACAGTGTCTCCACAGGTCTGCCTAAAGAGTCAATCAGACAGGTGCAGCTGATCCAGAACGCTGCTGCTCGTGTTCTCACTCAGACCAGGAAGACAGAGCTCATCACCTCAGTTCTAAAGTCCTTCCACTGGCTCCCTGTAGCTCAGAGAATAGACTTTAAAATACTTCTGTTAATTTATAAATCACTGAATAGTTTAGCACCAAAATACATTAAAGACCTGTTGCTGTTGTATCAACCTTCCAGACCACTCAGATCTTCTGGTTCTGGTCTGCTCTGCATCCCCAGAACCAGAGCCAAACAGGGAGAAGCAGCTTTCAGTTTTTATGCACCTCTAATCTGGAACAAACTACCAGAAAACTGCAAAACAGCCGAAACACTGAGTTCCTTCAAATCAAGGCTAAAATCCCTTTGATTAGTCGTAAATGGAACATTGATAAATATTTTCAAAATATATTTGCTTGATGATCTTTATGATTTTGATGCACTGATATTTGCTCGATGATTTTAATGTATACTTGATTGATGTTTTTACGAAGTAAAGCACTTTGAACTGCCTTGCTGCTGAAATGTGCTGTACAAATAAACTTGACTATTGTTGTACATTTACGAACCTTCTGAAGACCAGAGGATTCAACGTTATGCTATTGCTGTAAATTAAGTTTTGGTTTAGATTGATGAGAGGAATATACTAGTAATGGTTAGGGTTACGCATAAATACAATTACTAAAATTATTGGAAGTTAATCCAAATCCCAATATGAGTAGAAATACATACTTTTTTGTGTGGTGTGTTTGTGTGTTTTAGCATTTCTCACTTTGTAAGGCCCATTTCTCCAACAAATACTTACGTTGTGAAGACCCAGTTCTTCATATGGGGCCCAAAGCCCAGGGCCCATAAGAAGAAGTGCTGTTTTTGGATTAGGGGTTAGGTTTAGGGTGAAGCAGGTACTGGCAATGGTTAGGTTTAGGGTAAGATTCAGGGTTAGGCTAAAGAAATGAACAAAAAAATGAATGGAAGTCAATGCAAAGTATGTGTGTGTGTGTGTGTGTGTGTGTGTGTGTGTGTGTGTGTGTGTGTGTGTGAGAGGTGGAAGTAAAAACAGCACTGAAGGTCTCTGCAGTTTGTGGAATCCCCCTTTCTGACATCAAATGGGAGAAAATATATGTGGACTTTTGCAGCTTTCCAATTAACACCAAACCTGAACATGTAATAAGATGAAAGACGATGGAAGCAGCCAGAGGTTGAGAGAAAGTGTAAAAAAGAAAAAAAAAAAGTAAAATTAGTAGTCAAACATAAAAAGTAAAAAAGAAAAATAAACTGAGCTGTGTCACAGAAATCCTGATTCTCTACTCCTAATTATGAAAAATAGAGGGAAAACATGGCCTAATAAAAAGTGGAAATTGAGCACCCTAGTTAGTCATAATTGACTAATTTTGTTTGTAAGGTCATGATAGCACTTAAAGCCTCTCTGGATCTCTTCCCGCAGAAATGCAGCATGCAACACAGGCAGCTCTTTTGTGTGCCAGCGAGCGCTGATGTGCTTTCTGTTTCCATGCCAACTCACTTTCATCTTTCATCTTTCTTACCAGCTCATCCTACGCTTCAGATGAATTAGGTTTGTTACAAATTCTTTTGAAGTGCACACACACATCCCCCACCCCACCACCACTGCCGCCGCCGCCGCCGTACCACCCCACTTCAGCGAAACAAAACAAAAACACTGAGGAGCTACAAATGTAAGCCAGTAATCTTGCTCGTTTCGGCTCCTTGGCTAACCAATAGCACCGCGGACGGGATATTTCCACTTCATTTCAATTTGGAAGACGTCCCTCGCTCCTTCTACCTCTTGGCTTCCATTTTCTGCTGTTGTGTGCAGCGCCGCATCGCACAGTTCATTTCCATTATGAAGACGGTCGCTGAGAGGGTTGTATTGTGGGTTCGTAATGATCTTCAATTACACTGATGCCAGTCCCTAAGGGGTAAAAAAGAAAGGTGGGGGTCTCTTAAGGATCAAAGGGTTAGACCTGAAGAAGACTTCTCTGTCCTTGCAGATGCATTTTCTCAAAATGATCCCATGAATTCTGCCTCCGGACACAGAAAGGTAATTTTCAGTCCCCGAGTCGTGTGCGTCTGTAATGGAAGAGATGGAAAATCTGGTACAACCTCCAACCGTGGCCTTGGAGAGATTCATGATAACCTTATCGATGGCATATTTTGCACCACTCTGTTTGACCTCAGACTCAGTTGAGTAAAAGCAGACCTAGATCTATGTTTCTGAACATTAGGGTTAATAATGGTTAGTACAATGATAGTGGGTACAAAGCTCTACATAAAGCACTTCATTTTGTCTGCAGTGAAGTGCTTTAAAAGCCGAATTGTTTGACTTGCAGCCATTTCACAACCAACAAGGCTCAATAAGATGCTTCAATCAAGCTTAGATTGAACAATATAGGATTTGTTTGCTGTTTTTCTTGACCTGAAACTTGCTGAAGGTTTTTGTCTGGTAGATAACAGCTGATTGGAATTGTTTTGTTGTGGTTTGATAAAATGTTGGGTTTACCCAAAGTCTATATAGTATTACACCTACCTAACCCTTATATCTAAATTGCTAATTAGGTGCAAAAGTTGTTTTAAAAATTATGAGGCGTAATGATTATATTTATACATCTTGGGGGCCTTGCGTGCGTGGTGTTTACACTGAAGAGAACGACTTGAAAAAATCTCTGAACGAGACACTGAGTGCAACTTCCTTCTTCACAAAAATGGAGCAGTGTCAGATTTTAGCGGTTGTACGATTTCTCTTTTGTCTTTGGCAAAAGACCACAAGTCATTTCTCCTGCTAGCACTAGACCTGCACATTTGTTTTGGTTATATTTACCCAGAATGCCCTGCACTGTAGTCCATTTCCTGCTTTTGGAGCGGTCTCCAGTCCGCTTGCTGTTTACATATGTATTTGAGTTCGCTGTTTTGGTCTGCACCAGAGTTTGATTACACATTCACACCTCCCCAAATGAACTGGACTTTCTAAGAAAACGAACGAGAGTTCGATTAAAGTGGACTAAACAGGGCTGGTGTGGATGCATCCCCGTCTGCATGGAAGGACATCGTGACCGCTATTGTTGTTTGAGGAAGAAGTCTGCTGTCAATCAAATCTCTTGTGCGCAATACCCGGCGAGGTTTGGCATGTACCATCCCTGATGTGGTTCCAAAAAACAGGGAGGAACCATGCAGGATCTGGCTGGGGCTGACTCGGAAAGAACTGAATAAAGCCATGCCTGTGGAAAAGGAGCTTAAGAGGTCGTTCCATTTATCTAATTCCAAAGATGACTCAATGAACTACAAGCTAGTAAATCATCATCACTGCACTTATTGCAAAGTCATTATTAGTTGACCACCAAGGAAAATATCCATAAGTGCCTACAATGCCAGAGTGGTCTGCCTCCCCGTTGCACTGAATAGACTCATGTCTTTCTGGGATTTTCTACATTTTAACCTCTAATTAGCTTTAAATCCATGACAACATGTTGACATTAGGTTGATGCAAGTCTCATTGAACCCACTGTAAAAGTGCACGCAAACAGACACAAAGAATATTCATGTAAAATACCAACATGCGCACAAACGACAACCAAGATCGACTCATTTAACGCTCGATTATGTCTGGCAGTTTGTGAGGAAAATTAGAGACACTGAAATTCCTTGGTCAGCTTTTCAAAACGGCGATGCGTTGGTAATTTACTTGATTGGAATACAATCTGGAGGTTCAATTAAATCCAGGCTGGTTTGGAATAAATTACAGGGAGACTGATTTATTTAGGTTAAGCTGCCATTGGTGCCTTGCAGAAAAGTGGGTAAGCTTTAACAGAATGATATTTCATAACTGAAGTGAAAAATATTCCAGCCCCTTGAAAAGGCGTTTAAGGAGCATGAAAGGAGCCAAGGGTGATACTATAACCCTACAACATTTGGTTAATTGGAGATTGGTCACGGGCTGTAATATTTGACTGTAATCTGAAAGGCCTGTGAAAGCTGGAGCGTGCAGAGAGAGAGAGAGAGGCGAGAGAGAGAGAGAGAGAGAGAGAGAGAGAAAGAAAGAGAGAGAGAGAGAGAGAGAGAGAGAGAGAGAGAGAGAGAGAGAGAGAGAGAGATCAGCCCAAGCTGTGAGGAGCAGCCACTGATAAGATTAAACCCATTCACATCCCATAATGAAAAACGAGCAGCCATGGTTCCTTTTTATCGGCCTCATTTCTTACGCCGTCTCTTCTCTAGGTTGTTGTCGTGTGCACAACAATGCTTGATCTCATCCTCAAACATACATGTTGCAGGAATCAGAGGTGGAGAACGAAGAGCAGAAGCATCTCAGCCCTGGCCTTATTCTCGCCGTGTTCATCTGCGTAACCAAACTGACTCATTACCAACTTCAAAGACACAGATAGGAGTTTTAATTAAGAGAAATGCTGCGGCTCCGTGGAGATAAGTAACATTCCTCCCTCTCCCCATCCCCATCCCCTCCGTGCTCCCTACATATCCCCACCTCTCGGTGCTCAGACAACATCATTAGGACGTTACAGAGGCTGCTGGTGCACAGCAGCCAGCCGTCATGTGGTAATCCTCCCACCACAGCGCCTTTGTGCTGAGTGACACCGAGCACGTTTCAGTAAATACGTGCTAACACAAACACGGGATTACCTGGCATCAGCAGTGAAATGGTTCCCCGCTGTGGAACCAATAGGGAAGGGACGGTTCATTGTCTCTGTTATGTAACAGTTAAAAACGTCTGCGAGTTAGAGTTTAGATCCAGTTAAACAAAGCTAGGCTTTCTCTGATGATTCAAAACTTGACTCAGAGATGATAGATGCTACATCGGCGGTTCAGATTTCAACTCCTAGTTTTTTCGTTGGATTCCATGTTTTCACATAAAAAAGTTGTCTTCTGCACAACACACACACATTTACTCTCAGTTTATTAGGTGCTTGTAGCAGATTTCACCTGACTTATTTCTTTGTGCCATAGATTCAGCAAGGTATCAACCATTCCTCACAGATTTTAATTCCATATTAACACATCCACATCCACGATGGGGAGCCCGCTGAAGCACATTGAACTCACTGACACGTTCAAGAAACCAGCTTGAGATGATTTGAGCTGCCGTATCTTTCTGTAAGTAACCATCAGAAGATGGGTCCACTGTGGTCGTGAAGGAATCAACATGGTCAGGCAGAATGTTCTCCACTTCATTACACCACCGTCACTAGAATGCACCATTAAAGACAGGTTAGATCTATGTTTTCAAGGTGTTTACACCAAATTCCAACCCAACCATCAAAATACTGCAGCTATAACTCAGGCAGAGGTAGGTACACTTCCACTAATGCACTAATTAGCACTATTAGCACTTTAGCTCGTGAAGCTCGGATTAATAGAGCACACAGTACTTAAAATAAAAGAGTTATTTGTTCTCAAAAAGAACAACTTTCTCTGACTCGCAAAAATGAAAAATAAAGTTCAAGATATGCAGCAAAAATGATCTTTTGTGTCATGAATGGTCAGTATGTTGCTAGTTTAAAGCCATGGTTTCTGCAGGTTTCACCAACTCAAATGTAAGACTTATTGAAACCTTTATAAATGAAATTCAAGACCTATTCCGGCAGAAATGTACAAAAGAAAATCGCATGTTTTATATAGCAGTGCCCAGCTTTTTTGGCCAGAATGCATGTAGCGTCATAAGGATTGGCAACAAAAGTGATCTAGTGGCGAAGAGGAACGTCGTCCAGCCAACAGGCTTTAAATTTCTACTTAGATAGACGCAAAAAAGCTGGCTAGCTAACCCTAGCAAGGCTTTTTTAGCAGCTAGTTAGCAGTAGCCTCAACCACCTCGAGTCACAGAACATAATGAAGATACCTGTGTGTGACTCAAACTTTTGCCTGACAGGAAAGTCCTACCACGACGTATTTAAGGCCATCTTACATTTTTTTAATGAGACCTTATTTTAGATACATGAACTTAAGACTTTCTAAGGATAAAAAACCTAAAGGCTTCAACAAAATGGCACATTAGCAGCACTATGAGCACTAAACAGCGGTCAGCCTGACACAGTCGTCCGTCCTGCAGCATACCGTCGACAGCAGTCAGAGCAGAGGAGACCCACTCCACTCCATGTCCACACTGCAAATAAATCACACATTTGCAACGCTCCTGATCAATGTTGCCACCAGGGGGCGTGTATCTGAGTGAAGTGGCCTTATGCCAGGGCTGAGTGACGCAGTTGTATCAAGCTGTACCGCTGTAACCATTAGGAAAATGTAACTGCATAGCCACAGTTAGACCTAAGGAGGCCAGCACTCAGCCAGTAGCCTGTTGGGTAGCATTGCGACAGGTATTTCAGCTTCCCAAGCTGCATTAATTTTATTTTTTCGAATATTTTAAACATTCTCTAGGAAGAAAACCATGAATAGGCAAATTTCATTCCATAGAAGAATCAATAATACTGAACCTCGAACAGTTGGGGGGCAGTGCAAAACTCATGTAATTATCTCAAAATGTATAAAACATGAAAAAAAAAACTATGTAACATCACAAAAAAAAAATCAGAATTTGTGATTTTAAACCAAGCAAACCAGTTAAAGAGGTTTAAAAAAAGAAGAGTTTTATTTGCGTTTAATTAGTAGAAAATCAAACCAAATCTTCCACCACTTCACCACACCGGGCGGGTTGCACCACTCCTCCTGTCCATCCCACTCTGCAAGTGCAGCCACTCCTGTTTGAGACAACTGGGTGAGCCCCCCCAGGCTCGCTCTATGGTGCAGATCTGTAGCAGCGGAGAGAAATCTGCCCCCCCCCCTCCTTCGGGAAGGCCTCATGTCGGGGAGATTAATTACAGACTACGGAGCTGCAGCACGCTGGGAGCGCACATCGCTCCCGGGCCCAAATAGATTCATCCGCGTACACACAAACACACACAGGTCCTGTCTCCCACTTTTCCTCGCAAGCAGTATCCATCAGCATGTTGTGTCCCAGGTGAAACCCCCCCGCCCCCCAGCCTAACCCCAGAGAGGTGCTGCTCTTGTGTCTCCAGGTAGCGCTGCCTGGCGCTCAGCCCGACACCTTTCCGCTTTCATGTGGCTGAGGGAATCATCCTGCCTTTTGTGCGCGTCGGTGTTCGGTTTGCTCCAGCGTGTGACGCCTTCCTGGCCCTGAGCCAGCCAGCCAGCCACCTGTGAGGTTGTTTTCCCGGAGGCTTCTGAGCAAGGCAGCACTGTGGTTGGGGCTGCATCCGACAATTAGGAGCGCAGGAACACAGCTCTCAAGACTGCTGCTCTGCACTTAGTGGTGACGGCTTGGGAAGTGGTTTGCCGTGTGTGTGTGTGTGTGTGTGTGTGTGTGTGTGTGTGTGTGTGTGTGTGTGTGTGTGTGTGTGTGTGCATGTGGCGTAAATCACTGGAGCTTTTCCATGCACGCAGCACGCTTCTGAACAGAGCGTCACGCATGGCCGTGTATTTGTGTCCCCGCATGTTTAGTTTTATTTGTACAAGGAGAAAAATGGAAGGTACAAACCGCGCTGCTTATTTTGGGGAAACGTAACGACTGGTATTTCCCACTCTTCAAAGAAAAGCTGCATAATGCTTGGTTTTGCCGTCTTCTGAGCGCGCTTTGTGGAGATCCCCACCGTGAATCCGACTTAAATACTTTTCCATCCCACAAACTCCTGACGGAGCGAACCTTGAAGATCTGCACAGCAGAGATCATCTGCAGCTTTGGCCGGCAGGCGTGTGTGTTCATGTTTCTCTGCGTGTGTGTGTCACAACAAGGTGTCATCAGCAACTTCAGTTTGGACTGACACATTTCAGGCCATGCCTCTGTGAGTGTGCAAATATTTTAAAAGCCCCAAAAATTATATGTGTTTATTATTAACTTTCATTACTTTGGGGGGGTGTTTTGCTGCTTTTTAAATAATTTTCAGGGGCCTCCTTGGAGCAACCTGAATATGACATCTTATTGGCAAACACAGGAGCAGAGTTATCAGTGAAATCAGCACCTGTCTGGATTTGGTTCTGCATGTGTGCAGCTTTTCCCTCATGAGCGAGTCCCACATGCTGCAACAGAACAGGCCCTGCAGGAAATGTAGCAGGTGGCCTGCCTCTCTGGCGAGGACAGCTGGGACCCGTTTGTTGACTCTAGATTACGGAAGGAGGACAGCATTTCAGCAGAATACCTCCACACTGTCCTGCTCGGTACTTCTTTTGGTAAATGTTTACCAGAATACCATCAGCAATTCTCCTGCATTACTAAAAACAAGATGAAATACAGCTGAGCATGTTTGTAGTTGCAAACCTTTGGGACTGCAATTTACTCTAAAAAGGCAGAAAGAGAGTTTTATTTTTTGCAAAAAAGAAAATGCTTGCCTTTTGTAACTATATTTATCATGCCACCGCTCCCACTCGAGATTTTAGGATGCAAGCATTTCATCATGCAACTGCGACAATGAGAACTGATTTCGGCAGTTTGGCCCAACCATGCAGAGCCCTTAAGATTGCTTGTAAGAATTAACAGAAAACAGTCTAGCAGTTTACCAGAGGTTATGCAAAAAAAATAAAACTAGTTGTCACGAATAAACTAAAGATAAAACAAAGCAAGCTCCACTGACCAGTAATCATAGTTAACAATGAACAAGATAGTTAGATCTCAACCGCTACTTGTTGACTGAGAGTTAGAAGAGAATGGGAGCTCTTCTAATAATAATAAATGAGTTATTATTAAACTCAGAGGGTGATTCGCTGGTTTTATTCAAACAGATAAACTGAGAAGAGAAAAATGGCCAAGGATATTTTGTTTGGGTTTGCAATTGTCATTGTTTAAAGGACCGGCTGGACACCAGAAAGCTTCTGGAACTGTTTTATCGGTTCAGATCTTAACCTTTTAAACAGAAGCTTTATGGCCCTTTTCCACTAGCAATGACTCATGGAACCAGCCCCTTTTTCAGAACGCACTTAGCTGTGGTTCCAAGTGTCGGTCACGGATTGGTCAGGCGGTGGAGTCACTGGTCTCTGACAACCACCCGACCCGCCATGTCCAATGACTCGCTGCATCAGCTGCTACCGTGTCCTCACCTGTTGTGCTGCTTCCTCTTCTACTATGTTTAAAGGTGGCCTATTGTTGTATTAAGGGGGTGCACCCTGTTCCCCCCCTCCGAGCACCACTGGGTTCGTTTCTCTCCAGTTCCGAGACCCAGCCACTAAACCAGCAAAGTATTACCTTGTGAAATAATGGGAATTGGTTAAGTATAAAATCAAGATTTAATGACAAAAACGATCAGTGTACAGAGTATACAAATGAACAGTACAGAGTGACATTCACCTTCGGTACTGGCCCCCCCAGGGCCCCCCAGCCCATCTTCAGGATGAAGTAAATGAAGCAGAGAGTGGATCGCGAGCCCTGCTTTTATCTGTGCCTGTTCTTCATCCTCTTGTATCAGTTTATCCTTCACTATGTGTTCCTTTTATGTGATATCAGCGGTTATGGTTATGTAAGCCGTAGCAGTGAGCGGGTGGCAGATAAGCAATTAATTCAATTCAATTTTCAATTCAGTTTATTTATATAGCACTAATTCACAACAAGTGTCGTCTCGAGGCGCTTTACAAGAGAAAAAATAAATTAATTAAGTAGGGTAGATATGTTTAATTAGGGCACCAAAGAGATGATTAGAACAGGCCACAAAATTACGCATCCATAACACCATAATTCTTCCTTGAACAAGTTAGGGTAGGATAGGTCTGTGGGCAAAAACAAAACATGTTCATTACATTCTCAGATAATGAGATTTCACCTGGTCAGTCCTGCCTATTTTCAGCTCCTTTCAGAATGAGCAGTTTTAGAGCGACCTCACTGTTATGCAAATAAGCTGCTGGCCACGCCCACACAGCTCATTGTTTACATTAATACTTCAGACACGAAAATGGCTACATGCAGATGCACAATGGTGCAACAGTACATCTTAGACCCAGAAGCAGAGCCTCCTGCACAACCATCGAGGATGCAGCAGCAGTTTCTGAGTGGTGAGCCATGTTTATACAGTAAAGCATCAGATGTTCCAGGTTAAACGCTGTGGAACTGACGCACATTTATGAATATAATTAAAACTTTGAGGATTCGGCTTCGATTCCACCTGTGCACCACATTTTTAGCAACATTTACATTTAGCTACAGCCCTGCGCTTTTTTAAAAGATTTTTTAAAACATATATTTGCAAGGTTAGGAGAGAAGCACGTCCCTCAGCATGTCTGATTTTTAATTTTTTTTTGGGGGGGACAATGTCAGTAATGTCTGAGTGTCCTCCATGTTTTCAGAAACGCTGCATCTTTCTCATCTTTTCGTTTACAACAGTTCCAGCAGTAAATGCACTGATGTTGTAGGAAGTGATGCAGAGACACAGGACGAGCAGAGGCAACTGCTCAGCGTTAGCTTGTGCTAAATGATCACGTTCGCGCCAAACAGCAACACAAAACACCAGGGTGTGCTTACATCGTCATCACCTGCAGATTTGTGATGAACAGTAGGGTCAGAACCTGCCTTCAGTGGAAGCCTTCAGTAAATCCTGCCCTGTACTGCTGGTAGTTTTCAAAGGAGTCCTTCCTGAAATGATTTGCGCAAACTAAAATTTTCTTTGGCAATGCTGCACGGACACTGCCATCGAAAGTAAAATGAAGCCACACAGCTCTGTTCTCTGTGACTGGGAGAATATG
Organism: Anableps anableps; assembly: GCA_014839685.1. Lineage (NCBI taxonomy): Eukaryota > Metazoa > Chordata > Actinopteri > Cyprinodontiformes > Anablepidae > Anableps > Anableps anableps. The sequence continues at coordinate 39,911,854 of CM026065.1, read as the reverse complement.
CATAGGCACGTGTATTACCCAACAAAAACACATTTTTGTTTTCCAGCAGCCATTGTACAATTGTAAAAATTGTACAATGGCTGCATTGTAAAAATGTGATGTTTTTGTAATGATGTGGGTGGAGCTCCACTTGGGTTGCCAGGTGAAGTGCTGGCTTGGGGTTTGCTAGGCAACGAAACTGTTGTGAGACAACAATCCGGAGGCTTTTGAAACGAACGGGTTGTTTTGCTGGTGTCTGCGAAACATATTGCCAAAAAACGGCTGGGTGGATTTTTTTCTTTTTGCGCTTGGATTGTTTCTGGAAGCAGCAGAGACCCATATTGATGTACAAAAATATGCAGAAAGTGAATTTTTCATTATAGGTCCCCTTTAATGGTGGCTGGTCATTGATCAATATTTTTGAACTATATTTGCTTGAAGATATTCGCTTGATGATTCCTATGATTTTTGCTGCATTGATATTTTCCCGATGATTTTGTTCGATCATTTTAATGATTTTGCTGTATACCTGATTGATGTTTTTATGATGTGAAGCACTTAGAACTGCCTTGCTGCTGAAATATACAAGACAAATAAACTAACTTAACTGGCTAATAGCTTAATGGAGCGTTACCGCCACCAGCTGGTAAGGAGTGTGGTGTCAATTTTCGGACCTGGGGGTTCTAGTGGAAAAGGGTCATTACTGTCCGTATAAACCATATCTTATGTATCTGGGGTACCTCAAGGCTCTGTTTTGGGCCCACATCTTTTTCTGGTATATATACACCCCCTTGGACAGATCATAAATGTCATAAAACCTCCTTACATTCAGCTGTACTGCTCTTTTAAGGATTCAGAGTTCTTTAAAATGATCTATTTCAGTGTCTGAAATAAATTTGTAAACTGGTTAACAGAGAAGTCGCTGTAGCTGAACTCTAAGAAGACCAAGTGTCTGAACATTGGCTCAGAGACCTTGGTTCCACTGATCAGGTAGCCGACTGGAAATTTGAACACGTCAAAGTGAGTAATGTAGGTGTTGTTTCTGACCGGTTACTCAAAGCCGCTTTCATCAAGAAACACTTACTTACAAATAAGGCTGGTGTCAAAACAGGAACGTGGGACGGTTAGTCATGTTTTCTTTTCTTCTTTACTTGATTATTGTAGGACACTTTCCACGTGTACTAACAAAAAAAAAACTGGATCACCTATTGAAGAGCCTTCACTCTTCACTCCTCTTTTTATGTCTTTGCACTGGTTACCTGTTTACTTCAAAATTTGTTTTAAACCCAGCCTTAACTTTCAGGGCCCTGGATGGTCAAGCTGCTTGTTTTACTGAATAGTTAAAGCCACGCGCTCCAACTTGAGCTCTCAGATCTTCAAATCAACTTCCACTCGTAGTCCCAAGGACATGGTCTAACACTCCAGCAGGCTGCCACTCTTCCCAGGCTGTTGCATCTGGACTGTGGAATGAGCTTCCTTTGTTTTTATGACATCTTTAGAGGCTTGACTCATTTAAAAAGCAGCTGACATGATTCATAAGAGTTTTTGTTTTTCATTTGTGTTTGTATTTTGGAACGCATCCAGCACCATCATTCTGAACATGAGGGGCCCCTCAAGGATGCGTTCTCAGCCCCATACTTTTCACTCTGCAGACCCTTGACTGCACACTAACACACAACAGCAACCGTCTCTGTCAAGTTTGCGGATGACGCCATTGTGGTGGGGCTCATCAGCAACAATAAGTCAAACTACAGGGATGAGGTGAGCCAGTTGGCAGCGTGGTGTAGTGACAACAATCTCTCTCTTAATGTGGAGAAGATAAAAGAGAATATGATCGACTTTTGGAGAGCTGCCACCCAACACCCTCTCCACTGATCATCAACAGTGCTGCAGTGGAGAGAGTGAGCAACACCAAGTTTCTGGGTGTGGCTCTCACTGAGGATCTCTCCTGGGGCAGTAACACCACATCACAGGCCAGAAAAGCTCAGCAGCGTCTCCACTTCCTCCACAGACCTAGAACCGCCAGAGCACCAGTCACCAGTCATGTCAATTTATTTACCATTTTTCACATCCTGGCCAGCTGCACTGTGGTACGGCAGCTGCACCGCATCCTGCCGAAAGACTTTGCATTACACCATGAAAGCAGCTGAGACGATTATTGGTAGAGAGTTTAACGAGTTTAATGGTGGACCATACTGTTTATATTGTTCGTTCTGTTTATACTATTGATTATATTTATACTATTTCTATCTTAAAGAGACAGTATTATGTATTTTCCAGCCAAATAGAATAATTTTATAGCACAATAAAGTATCTATGTCTCCTTCAGTTGTTATAAAAAGGCTGTATCAAAAATGGCTTAAAAGAAATTTGACTTCATAATTTAATGCCGTAAAATTGAGACTCTGTCTCTTTAAAAACTCCTGCTCTTTCTGAAACTCCACCTTCAGGAAGTCATAACAACAGTGCTCCTCTATTAACCCTTTAACAACGTTTTTATCAGCGTTTCACTGAGAAGTAGCTCATATAATGAGCTCAGCAGATGCACAGTTCAACCAAGTGTTTGCTAATTGCTGCTGGCCAGTCTGAAAGAGCTGAGTGGGAAGTCGTGGGGGAGGGGGGCTAGGAACCTTAGAAACTGCAGCTCTGAGGAGGAGCTGTGCCTAGAAGGTGTTTTGCTGCATCCAGGCGTTTTGCACCCGTGAATGGTTGCCATGGGAGATTAAAGGATTTCTCAAACATGCATGAAAGAATCAAAGCAACACTCCAGATATGTTTTTGATGAGGGAATAACATTATCACCTGATGTAAAGCTCAAAAAAGTCGATTTTACATAATACTGCCCCTTTAAGACCTGTCGTGTTTTTACTGCATATTTTTATTGTCATATTTTAAGTATGTTGCTGTTTGCACCAGAAAAACACCATTCAGTTCTGTGTATGTCTTGCACCTATTGCAGTTTTGACAGCAAAGTTGTTTATTGATAATTTATTATTATTATTATTATTATTATTATTATTATTATTAGGAATGATTTTGTGTGGCCCTCAACTACAGTTATTAAAATGGAGCAGATCTGGCCTGAAAGCACAGGTGGTTCATGCAGATAGAAACTTTTTTTAATCTTTCTCAGACAAATAAAATCCTAAAATAAATATTGTTAGGTACAGCACTAATTATTTCTCCTTCATGAACCAGGTTTATGGCTTCATCATCATTTTAGGGTAACTAGAACCACATACATCCAGCAACATTTGGGCGGAGAACCTTTTGTGCTTTCAACGTGATGATTTTGACCCTCATGGTAAAAAGTTTGGACGCACTGATTTAGGTTGCATATTACTGCCTGTCAGGTCTTGCCTTAGTTATTTCCTCTAGTTTAGACCTTTATTTTAACATCAAGCTTTTCCCCTTTTGATTTATCGATCCTTTTGGTGTTTTGGTTCAGCTCCCTCTGTGCTCATTCTGTATTTTAGGCAGCATTCACACCAACCCTGTTTAGTCCGCTTTAATCCAACTCCAGTTCGTCTGCCTGGAAAGTCCGGTTCGTTTGGGGAGGTGTGAACACGCCATCAAACTCTGAAACAGACCAAAAAAGCGAACTCTGGCATGTCAAGTGGCCCAAAAGCGGGAAGCGGAGTATAGCACAGGGCATTCTGGGTAAATACAACCAATAAAAATGTGAGTGTCGAGCTCTAGCGGAAGAAATGGCTCGTGGTCTTTTGCCAAAGACAAAAGAGAAATCCTTAAACTGCTAAAATCTGACGCTTCTCCATTTTTGTTTGCACTTCACGAAGAAGGACGTTGTGCTCAGTGGGTACGTTTACACGGACATAAGTATTCAGAATTAAACGGCCGATCAGAATAAAAAAGAGTCATGTAAACGCCCCGGTCGGGATATTCTGATCAGATTCAACTTGACTGGAAGGAACTGGTAATTGTAATGGGGGGGGGGGGGGGTTATGCCGATTGATAATCCGAACGGCATGCATGTAAACACTTGTTCCGATCATGTTAATCTGATGGGGGTGTCCCGTCAACCCGTCAGTTCCCAAAACCACGGGGGAAAAAATCCCATTAAATCTCACACTGGGTGGGTCCGACCCCTCTGAGACAGCGGGAGGCTGCATGAGGGAGTGCAGCAACTTCTCCTCCGTTATCAGAACCTGGTGCTCAGAACCAGCACACTACTGTCTGTTTGTTTTTACGTTCAGCACAGACTAAAGAACAACTTCCACTGTGATTTTTACAGAAATTGTACAACTCTGCGCATGTCAGTGCTTCTATTCTGAATAAAACCTGCTGCATGTAACACACGTCGTGATCGAGTTAATTAAGTTTGTGCCCATGTAAATGATACATTCGGGTTATTTAATCCGAACTCATTTCAGTCCGATCAAGAAATTTTGTGCATGTAAACATAGTTAGTGTTTTCTCCAGAGGTTTTCGTGTCGTTTCCTTCAGTGGTTGTTGGTGCAGCACCCCCACAGACGAGGGGGGGGGCAGGTTGTTCAAAGGGTTTGGTTAGTTTTATTCAGAGCAGCGTGAAAGCGAACCGCAGCAGCTGAAAATAAAACAAATGTGGCCGTTTTGGTCCCCAGTCGAACTGAATGTACCGGACTATCAGGCCTGAAATCACCCTTATTGTCACATTGCCTTTGTTCCTGCTCAGTACCTCAGCTGTTCAGTATTCCCCTGATTGCACTCACCTGTTTCCATGTCACTTATCCCACCTTCTCTGTATTTCAGCGTGCTGGTTTTCATCGTTCTCTGCTGCTGTTTCCACCCTGGCTCTCTGCTGTTGTTCGAAGTTCATCTTTTTATCATTAAAGCATTCTCACTACCACGCACCTGCCGCTGTCTTTTCTGTGCTTGGGTCCATCGGAAACTCAAAAACATGACAGCTAAAGATATTCTTATGTAAATATAATTTTATTTAAGATCTTTACTTAAACATATTAGTTTGTAATTATCTATTTTCTTAAGTTTTTATTTTATGAATCATATTTTGATTTTTGTGCTGATCAATGTTTTTGCCGATGATTTGATGATTTTCATGTGTATCTACTAGATAAGTTTGATGATTTTGCTCAATGATTTTGATGTTTTGATGATTCTGCTGTATACTTGATTGATATTTTTATGATTGTAAAGCACTCTGAACTGCCTTACTGCTGAAATGTGCTATACAAATAAACTTGACTTGACTTGACTCCGTTTCTGTGAAGCACTTTATGAAGTTTTTATCTGAGAAAGGTGCAATATATTTTCTTTACTTCTAAAAGACGGCTGTCCCAGCTCAAGATCCTCATTTCAGACTCGACAGGCCCCAGTTAGCAGGTTAAATGTGAGAGCTCAGGGCAGGACAACAGACAACTCTGATATTTATGAGTCAACATGTTGAAATTCTGAATTTTCTTCTTCTGAATTTTCTCAAAGAAATAGAGCAAACATTGCAAATTTCTTCCATTTCATGTTCAAGCAAAAAAAAAAAAAAAAAGCACCACCGTATCCGTGATAATTTATAATAGTTTGATTTAAAGAGGGAAAATCAATTTTTAGATTCTGTAATATCACATATAAAGCTGGATAGTTCATCACTCTGGTGCCTAAAGTCAATATGTCTTCCAAAATAGAAATCCATTCTCCGACCTATCCCTCCACCCCCGCTTCACTTTGATGTGTGGGTGTCTGGGTCTTACATCAGACATCGGGGTCAAAGCCTGAAAAGCCAAGTCAATTTCCAGACAGACATCAGAGGGAGCGGCTCCTCCGTCACAGGTGGACTCGGAGGAGCAGCCCTGCAACCTCCTCATCCGTCAGACTTGAATGGAACAGACGGCTCAGGCAGCTCGGCTAAAACAGCTTCATTGTTTGGGCTCGTTGCATACATCGATTTCTGAGCCGGAGTGCAGACGAGCTGAGCGGCGAGTCCTCCAGTTCGGTTAACTTAAGTCAAGTTTATTTGTATAGCACGTCTCAGCAGCGAGGCAGTTCAAAGTGCTTCACATCATAAAAACACGGAGCAAATATAAATTAAAATAATCACAAAATTATCAAGCAAATGTATGCCATAATGATCAAATATAAACTAATATATACTCTAAAGATCTAAAACATTTTCTATATACACAAAATAACCATTTCTCTCAAATATTATCCACAAATCTGTGATGGCAAGCGCTCCTCCTTTGCAGAGATAAACCATCCCACCTCGCAGGTGCTGCATATCAACAGGCTGATTAAAAAGCATGGTTATTGCTTAGTCTGGCCACAATCAAAGACCACTGAAATGTGCTGTTTTGCTTTTACACAGGTCTGAAAGCCAGACAGTATCTGGCTCATGCACCATTTGCCTCATGCAGTGCGACACATCTCCTTGGCATCGAGTTGATCCGGTTGTTGGCCTGTGGAACGTTGGTCCTCTCCAGTGGCTGTGTGAAGTTGATGGATATTGGCAGGAACTGGAACACGCTGTCGTATACGTCGATCCAGAGCATCCCAAACGTGCTCAGTGGCTGACATGTCCGGTGAGTATGCTGGCCATGCAAGAACTGGGATGTTTTCATCTTCCGGGAATCGTGTACAGATCCTTGCAACATGGGGCCGAGCGTTATCCTTCTGCAACGTGAGCTGATGGTTGCGAATGAACGGCGCAACAATCGGCCTCAGGATCTCATCACGGTATCTCTGCGCATTCAAAATGCCATCGATAAAATGTGCCTGTGTTCGATGTCCATGACCCCGTCGCCACCGTGGGCCACTCGATCCACAACGCCGACATCAGCAAACCGTTCACCCACACGACGATTCCAGGAAAACCAGGATTCATCGTGAAGAGCACACCATTTGCCCGCTCAGGTCGGTTATGACGACGAACTGCAGTCAGGTCAAGACCCCGATGAGGATGACGAGCAGATGAGCTTCCCTGAGACGGTTTCTGACAGTTTGTGCAGAAATTCGTCGGTTGTGCAAACCGATTGTTTCAGCAGCTGTCCAGGTGGCTGGTCTCAGACGGTGTTGGAGGTGAACATGTTGGAGGTGGAGGTCCTGGGCTGGTGTGGTTACACGTGGTCTGCGATTGTGAGATGTACTGCCAGATTTTCTGAAACGCCTCTGGAGATGGCTTATGGTAGAGGAATGAATATTCAATTCACGGGCAACAGCTCTGGTCGACATCCCTCCAGTCAGCATGCCAACTGCACGCTCCCTGAAAACTTGCGACTTCCGTGGCATTGTGCTGTGTGATAAAACCCCGCATTTCAGAGTGGCCTTTTATTGTGGCCAGCCTAAGGAACACCTGTGCAAGAATCATACTGTCTAATCAGCATCTTGATACGCCACACCTGCAAGGTGGGGTGGATTATCTCTGCAAAGGAGATAATTGTGTTCAGCTAATGAAAAATGGGAGCAAAAAGAAAAGTGTTTATATTTTTGTTCAGTGTACATCAAACTCATCAAATACGCATCAAATACGCATCAAAATCGCCAAAATCATAAAAATCGTCAAGCAAATATACATCAAATCTTTGATAAAGGTTGCACATACTACTAATCAAAGGCAGCTCTAAACAGGTGGGTTTTAGGCTTAATTTAAAGGAACTCAGTGTTTCGGCTGTTTTGCAGTTTTCTGGGAGTTTGTTCCAGATTTGTGGTGCGTCATTGCTGTCGATGAGGATTTGTACGTCTACACATCAAAGACCAGACAGTGTGGTCCAAGAACCAGTGAGCTTCTTCATGCTCGTCCCATTTTACCAGTGCTCCATTATCTCCAGGGATCATAAAACCCACGATGTTCATCACGAAGGACATGAGAGGGTGACGGTAAGTCGAAAACCGGCTGTCCCAACTGGTTCATGTGTGATTCGACGTAAAGCAAGGCGCTCTGCACCGGAACATGCCTTGTTTACATGCCTCGGGTTGATTGTGGTTTGAGTTTCAAGTTGGGATTCCACTTTTCTGTTTTAATCTTTTTTTTCTTTGAAGTCCAATTTAAGTCAAATTTAATAAACTTCTCACTATACTCAGTTCTCAAACATCAAATGAATGCAGAAGTTGGAAATAATACTTCTTTTCATGTCTGCTTGAGCTGAATGCTGCGATATCAAGCCTACTGTGGATTAATTGCTTTGGATGCAAAAGAATTTTTAATTTCTTGACCGAACCTTGTTTTAAAAAAGAAAGAACGCACGTTTTTATGTTTTTTGTGTGAGAAAACATGCAGGCACAACAATTGCCGACATGTTTTGCAACATCAAACGGAAATGTATGAAACAAGCATGTTTTATTTGGTTAACTTTGTTGATAATTTTCATTCATTGACACATTAAACGAGATTGTAAACATTTGCTGCAGGGTTTTGTTTTTAAATAAACTGTAAAATTTAAGTAATAACTAAATAAATGCCCGTCTAGAGCATCCAAGTTTGTGATAACAAAATGCTAAGGTGGGAAGACATCAGCAATCAAAATGGAAAGGGTTAGTTCATTTGAAATTAATAATAACTAAGTCCATCTTTTAACAGAGAGAAAGATTATTCACAAAAGAAAAATATCTTAATGGCCAGTGTTGCAGTTCTGCAATAACAATGAAAAGCAAAATGAAAGAATGACTTTGCTGAATTTCAAACGCAGGATTCACAACAATACACACACTTATTAAAAAGTTATCTAAAAAAAAATGTCCACACAGTGAACATCCAGGTCAAGTCATGTTGGGTGGGGGGGTGCAGGGACTGACAGTAGCCTCGAAAGTAACAATCAAGAACCCAAAAGACCAGCGGAGCTAATTTTTCATTTAGCGGTTTAGCATTTTTGCGAACTTTGAAAACGTTTAGCACACTTAACTTCCCCTAAATTAATTTTTCTGGATTAATTCTAAAGCGCTAATTTACTTGGCTGTTTTGTAAACTTTCAGTTGAATAAACTTCGGCATCTGTGTTGAAGTTTTGCTTATTGACTATTAAGAATTCAAGTAGTTAGACGTTTATATTCATGCTCTTATTTTGAAGTGGGTGAAGAATTCCTTGGCTCCAGTAAATAGTATGATGGACGAGCAACTTTGGACTGATTCCAACTTTGATTGTGGAACGTTTTCAACAAGCCTGATGGACCCTGAGAAAGGGAAACATCTCTGCATATTTTCCTCATGGTCAGATCATGCAATCCTCAGAGAAATGACACGGATCAATCAGTCTCAAACTGGACGGGCCAAATGGACAGACCATTAGTAAAAGACTCAGCAAGATCTTTGTTTGGAAGGGTGGAAGGAGAAAGCCTCTTCCATCTTCCAGAAATAGGGACGTTACGACTCAGGTTTGTACAATGTGTTTTTGGAATCATGAAACCATGTTGGAGATGGCGCACGTAGCGGACAGCACCATGCACAACAAATAGGCACAAATCATCCATACAAACTGTTAAGCACAGTGGTGGAAGGATGGTGATCTGGGCTCGTTTTGCAGCCAGAGGATCTGAGCACTTTGAGACAATGGTGAACTTTTCCGTACTCCAAACCAGAGGTGTGGACTCGATTCACATGACTTGGACTCGAGTGAGACTCATCGATATTATGAATTTAGACTTGACTTGAAAAAATGTTCAGAGACTTGTGACTTGACTTAGACTTTTACACGAATGACATGGGACTTGAACTGTGCTCGAACCTGTTTACTTAACAAGACTTGAAATTTTACCCAAAATCTGAAGTTTAAAACATATTGTTTAAAACGTGTATTGATTCTGGAAAATTATAGCTTATAGGAAGACTATTCTTGCAGCTAATTTTAATTTAACCGTACAATATAGAAGTGGAATTTTAGAATTACTTTTTTTATACTTTATAAGTTCAGTTGCTCATGTTTCATTGCGATTTGAGATAAATACAGATTTTAAAAAGTACATATGATTTTAACATATAATTGCAACATTGTTGAAAAAAGACTCGAAAGAACTTGAAATTTCAAGTTTCAGACTTGGGACTTGACAGTTGCCTGTCTTTGCCTGAGACTTGGTCCCACCTCGGCTCTAAACCGGGTCATCAACAGGACAATGATCCCAAACAGAGCAGAAGATCTACACCAGCGTGGCTGAAAAAGAAAAGAATCAAGGTGCAGCAATGGTCTAGTCAAAGACCAGACCACAACCCGATCAAAATGCTGCAGCGGGATCTTAAAGCTGCAGTGTGTAACTTTTACAAAAATATGTTTTTACATATTTGTTAAAACTGTCACCATGTTGTGACAGTTTGGTCTGAGGCAGATAATGTGTGAACAGACGGAGCTCCTCCTCCCTGAGCTGCTATTGCAGTCTGAAGAAATGCACCCTCCCGACCTGAAACAACCAATCAGAGCCAGGGGGAGGGGCTTAGCGCTGTCAGTCACCCTCATGTACGCGCTGCTAAATAAGCTAATGGTGGACCGTTCCAGGAAAACCGTTTATCCGCCGTCATCGGTGGCCATGCTAACTAGCCTTAGCATTAGCAGTAGGCTATGTTGTGGTGAACCAGCTGTAGCATAGCAGAGAGCAGGGGGGGGGGGGGGAGTGTGTGTGTGAGGCACGGTGATTGACAGCGCTAAGACCCGCCTCCTGGCTCTGATTGGTTGTTTCTGGACAGCACTGGGAGCTCAGATTATCTGTCTCATACCATTCTGTCACAACATGGTGACAGTTTCAACAAATATGAAGAAAAACTTTTTTTTAATAAAAGTTACGTACTGCAGAGAGCTGAGTGGAAACAAATGTCTGCAAACCTCACTGAACTGAAAGACTGACCCACATAGAAGAGAAGCGTTTTTATTCCACTTTTCAACAAGAATGTTTTGTTTTTTTTTTTTTTTAAGGTGTCCTGATACATGAGCAATAGATGGAGACGATTTCACTCTGAGAAGTCAGAGAACAACAGCTCTGTCTTTGCGGTGTGTGAAGATCACATCAAACACAAACATGGATGAAAGACGAAGCACCTCCAACACAGCTCCTGAATGTGCCGTTACTTGCAGCAGAGTTCATTAGGCTGAGTGTGTGAGTAGAAATAAAGGCCGCTGCGTTGGGGGATTTCCCCCCCCCCCCAAGCACGTTGCCTCAACACGAACGCCGCCGCTGCACAAACGCATGGCTGAGGGCGGATTCCCCTCAGCTCTCAGATCCCAGATCCTGTCGTCTTTCCACACACAGATGGAAGTTCCTTCTCCTTAGCTTGCTGCTTACATACAGTGATGGAAATATGGCTTTGATACATATAAAAATTGATTTATGGCTCTACTTTTATCATCGCTCACTCAGAGCAGCTGCCCCAAGCGCTCTATCCTGTGGAGAGGTATTTCTGGGGAGGAAACCACCTGCTTTGATTTATAGCCCCTATAACCTGAAAGTTGCGGTCTGGACTGAAGAGTGTAAAACCCCAGACATCTCTTTTCAGTTCAGTCACACTTCTGAGCTCTAAACAGACTATATCTCATAGTCAAATATGTAAGTCAGTTTATTAAAAAGTCATCGTCAGGTGGCTTTAGGAGGAAATACTTAAAGGGATCCATGATTAGCTGTATCAATAAACTGTATTTGAGGAACATTTATTGCAGCTGTAAAAAAAAAACAACACAAAAAAAATACTGTAGGCTATTTAGTTTTTATGAATTTAAATAAAATATTGTTTCTGCTGCAATGCAGTTTCGGTAGATGACGTATGCTAGGTGCTACAGCACTAGCTCCATCCAGCCAGAACAGTAATTTTTGCACAATGAGTAACGTTCAGCGTTTTCAATTCGAACAGGAGCGCATTGCAAGAGAAGGTAATGCAGAAATGACAAGGAAAAATGAAGATGAGGATGACCAGAAGGAGGAAGAGTCGGCCAAAAAAGCTCGTGTTTGTGAGGCTGCTGCTTGGAAATGCCAACCGGAAAGGAGACCATACTGCAAATAGCTTCACTTTCTAACTCAAGCTGCTTACAGTTAGCATCGGGATCAAAACATTTTCTCAAATATATTAGAACGGTGTTACAAAGTCTTAAAAATTATTTCATTTATTATCTGCCAATATGTTTTGATTTTACATGAGCTCCTAAATCATGATATTAACTACTCCTAATGGTGTCAGCTCCTCCTGTTAAAGGTGTTAGCTCCCGTTAATGGTGTTAGCTTTGGCTAATATAGTAAACAGTAGGTCGTGAGCTGATCACGTTTTTCAACAGATATCTTGTGTGTGATGGCACATTAGAACTTTGAAGCAGTTTTCCTCAATCCAGACGTTTCGTGGGCCTCCCCAACCTTGAGACCTTGTGTTTTGTTTATAGCCTCTAGTCCACTATAAACTACCCCCGTCATCTGCGCAGGCGCAGCATGCATTGCACAAGTGAAAAAATGGCAAAGCCTTGAGCAGCATAACTACAGCGATAGTAGTTATGCCTTAGAATGAGGCATTTGAGAAGCAGAGCCAGTTCAGATGACAAATTCTTCAACGAAAAACTAACTGATAGCAACATGTGGGGCTAAACAGACAGCATGAAAACTAACACAACTGTAAAAAGGTCATGTCTGGGAAATATACAAAGAAAACACAAACAAGCACCTAAATATACATAAAATTTACACAAAACCCACAGCATCATGATGTGCAAAGATGATGCTCTGACCAACTGAATTTATCCAAAACTAAGACCTCCAGAGAGCTTCCTACTGCAGGTAAGATGCTTATTACTCATAAACGCTCTGCAAAACCCACATTCCTTTTATGTTGATGTTTTATATTTTAAATACTGTGAACTTTGACAACAGCGTTTTGTGGATTTGTCGGTTCAACAGTTTGCAGCACATGGGACATCCTCCAGAGAAGCACGGCGGCGCTAACCGACGCTCTGGGATCTGCACTGGAAATGCGGGTCGTCTCCCGGGGCTACGGGCCCTTCTTCATTGTTTCACGGCTATCTTGACACCCACTCACCAGAATGGAGGCACGCCGCACTGAACCCTGGGATCTGTGATCCTGCTACCGATAGGCACAGCATCGGCACTGATTCCATTAAGCTCCAAATTAAAGCAGGCACATCAAAGGGGGCCTGCGAGGAGGCAGCATGGAGATGTGACGGGGGGAGAGGGGGAACAAAAATGAGTGGTGGTGGAGGGGGGAGAAGAAAAACCTTCTTTATGCAATCCCTGAACGTGACAGAGCCTAATCCAAATCAATATCTGTGAGTAGTGCAGTGTTGCTACAATGCTAGTTTGGAACAGATTAGCAGAAGATGAAAGCATCAAAGTGGTTAGCTTGATGAAAATATGTCTTTTATGTCAAGAGACAAAATTAGAAAATTCTGTAAGAGCTGTCATACATTCTTGCCACAAACGTACAGGAGCGGGTGGCGGCCTCTTTTTCAGTCCTGATGTTTGATTTTTATCCCCATTTCTAAAGCTTCTTCATTGTCAGAGCAGAAATAATTGGACCTCTCTCAATATCATACAAATAGTTCAAGTACAATTAAATGAGAAACAGATACAGTTAAGCCCCAAAATTATTCATACCCCTGGCAGATTTAGACTTTTATTTGACAGAGAATCTGCGGAGTGAGGTAAAGATTAGGGTGATGGCAAGAAGGCCTTCCAACCTCAAAGAACTGGAGCTTAGTTGTTAAAATACCAGTGGAAACATGCAAAAAGCGATTATAAAAAGCTTGAAGGCTGCAATATCAGTAAACTTTTTTACATTAATTATTGAGAAAGGTATAAATAATTTTAAACCTGCACTTTTTAATGTGTAAATAAAAAACATTTCTTTCTTTTTTTTTTTTTTTATCCAAAACTGATTTACCTCATTTGAATGTCTAATTATCAGAAACAAACTTCTTGGCTAAAAATATATTTTTAAGATATTTTCAACTAATTAAAAAAAAAAAACTGACAGGGGTATAAGTAATTTTGGGCTTAAAGGTCTTCTCTCAGTTTTTTGTTTTCACCACAAAACAAATATAAATGATTATGATCAAATAAAATGAAAACATATCTAAAATTTGAGTTGGAACAAAGATAACTATGTCAAATACCTTTTTCTAATCACATTGTGAACCAGATACACTCATCCTTACCATCAGAGGGGGGCACACTTCCACTAATCCGCTAATACCGGAGCTAAATTTTCTCTTAGCGCTTTAGCGTTTTCTGCTAACTTTGAAGACATTTAGCACACTTAGCTGCCCCTAAATTCTTTCTGGATCAATTTTGATATGCCAGTTTATTTAGTTGTTTTGTAAACTTTCAGTTGAATAAAGTTAAATAGCTGTGTTCATTTTTCTCTTAGCGATTTAGCGTTTTCTGCTAACTTTGAAGATGTTTAGCACACCTAGCTGCACCTACATTAATGTTTCTGGATACATTCTAAAGCACTAACATACTTGGCTGTTTTGTCAACTTTCAGTTGAATAAAGTGAAACATCTGTGTTAATTTTTAGCTTAGCAATTTAGCATTTTTGCTAACTTTGAAGACGTTTAGCACACTTAACTGCCCCTATTTTAATATTTCCGGAAAAATTCTAAAGCGCTAACATACTTGGCTGTTTTGTAAACTTTCAGTTGAATAAAGTTCGACATCCGTGTTGAAGTTTTGCTTATCGACTATTAATTCTTCAAGCAGAAGAATTAACAGTCGTTAAATAAATTTGTTATTGCTCACCTACCTACCTGTATGGGAGGTGAGCAATAACAAATTTGATTTTGTTGAGTGTTATATGCTGTGTTGTAACACATGTGTCACTGACACACAGTTAGTATCAATATGGTTATATTTAGCCATTTAGCATAAGCTTCTGCTAAATACCATCTTGTTATAAAGCATTAGGAAAACTAATGCTTATGATTCGTGCTTTAGGGTTAGGGCAGCTAACATTTTAATTAGCAGTGCCCACCACAGTTTACCATATGGAAAATTATGTTGCAGGAGGACAAAACCTATGTTGATGAGCACAGTAAGATGCATCAAGTGGTAAACATGTGATTTTAGCTTCCATGTTTGTTTTGCTGGAATTATGACTGAACATTGTGCTGCCAAGTTTCATGGGAATATTAAACAACCGTGCCAATACACATGAAGCAATCAGTATCTGTCACATCTGATCCTGAATCAGCACCCTTCCAGTTCCACTGCTGATTCCGGATTTAACCTGGAGAAGCCTCACAAATCCTTGATAAACAGAATAACTTGCTAATAGCATACCTGCAGGTGTAAACAATCCATCTGGTTATCTTTGGAACAAACATTAGGTGGAAAGGGATGAAGGAACATGTTGACACGGAGCCACGTTTGCAGGAAAAAGCTGTGAAGTGCCCCAAACTGCAGTAGCTAATGGCTGTGATATGATGCCTTCTTCCAACATCCAACAAGTTAACTTAGAAGACTCTTATGAAAAGTTAAGAAATTAACATAAGCTGATTCATATGCTGGGAATTTACCTAAGACTATAAGAATCTATTTTTACCCGTCAATTTTTAAAATGACAATGATGACAGATTAAGTTGCGTTTAATTTTCTTTCAGTTTAATTAATATTCAACAAGCAGAACAGGGAATCCACCTGAATGATCACGCATGAAGCAGATAAATATATGTAATTATTTATCCGCAGTGACAAAAACCACTGACTGTGGCCCCGGTAACTACATATAAACAATGAAATTAAACAATTCCACTTAAATTATGAATGATTCAGGAAACATTTCTCCAGTTGAAGTGATCAGAAGTCGGAAAGACTCTCTGAACCAAGGGTTTCCTGATCCCGCAAGCCCTCGCTTTAACGGGAACAAATCCTGCAGCGTGCTCTCCTTCTGCACCAGACACGCTTCAAAGTCTCCTGTCCATAACTCTTCAACATGCTGTCAGATCCCAGATACTGAGTCGCACTGAGTCCTGGTCAGAGATGATACTCAAATGATTGATTTAGTTACCTCCACAATGTATTCTGTGCGTAAAGTTGGAAATGTCTGCACCAGGTGGTTAGGTGTGTGAATGTATGATGGACAGCCCTCAGATTTTTCCGTCACCATTTGAAAAAAAAATGGTCAAAGACTGAAAATATTTGATTAACACGACCTCTATTTTAAAGGTAAATTGGTCAACAAAACTCATGGTTTGTTTTGCAGAAAATGTTCTAACAGCTTGGAATATATTTTCAAATATGCAGATAGAACCAAAGAAACCTTTTTTAATATGATTTCCACAGAAAGAGTTCATTCACTGATGAAAAAAGGTTTATGTTTTTTTTTAAATAAAAATAAATATATGTGTTGAAATGTAGCTTTGGGACTGCTATAATGTTGATCCACTTCAGTTTCAGTCTGAGATGGATGTTTAGTTTTCCCATCAGTATCTGTGAGGCTTCATCTGTGTCATGTGGAGGGTAACACGAGGGGGACCACTGGGATCCTGTTGTCTCTCTTGATAATCTGTATTTATTTTTCTGTGAAGGGTGGAAAATTTGCTGCTAATCCCTCAGGTTTCTGTAAGTGTTTTATCAACCAGAGATTCTTCACAAGATGATACTGGAGATTAGGGGAAGGGAAAGTCTCTACGTGATGCCGTCCACATCATCCCAACAAGGTTTGTCCTGCAGATTTTCCTGCTCAGTCGACACCCGGAGAACCTCGGTAAGCATCCCTCTTTGTTTGTTTCCAGAAGCAGAAAAAGGTGAAGAGGGGTAACACACAGCAGTGGTGAGGGCGGTGTTTGTGGCCCTACAGCAGTCTGCCTGATTACATCTCCGCACAAGCGTGTCTTCAAAGCCTTCCCCTCCCCACCGCCCAGTTTGACCAGATAAGGGCCCCCTCTCGCTGTGGTTCAGCTGGGGGACAGGAAGACACACGAAGGGGTCAACAGTAGTGCCATCTGCTCCTCATGTTCAACAAATACTGCACATCTCTGTCAACAAACCATCTTACTGTCCAAACAGATCCTATAGTGATCATAGTGAGACTTTCTCATTGTCTACTACATGCAGCAGGTTTATTGACTGCTTCTGTAAGTTTTACTGGGTCGCTGTTGATTTTGCTTTTGTCTTGACAATGAAGACAGACTCAGATGCAGCAGTTAAACATGTTTAAAACTCAGAAGCCAACTATAGTTTCTTTACTTTTTTCTTCCAGGCAAACAGACTTTCTCGTAATCTTTAAAGTGAACTTGACGAGTAGTTTTCCAGGTCTTTTAAGATTCTTTCAAATGCAAAGACTAAAGCTATGTTTCCATTTAATTCTCCTGCAAATTTTGAGCGAACTTTGAAAATGTCGCAAAAAAGAGAATGTGAATTAGGCATGTTTCCATCTACTGGTTTGGAGTGAATCAACCAGGCTACGCAAAGCGTAATTTCGTCAGGTGTTGACGCGACGCATAAACAGGAGGTAGAGGTTGCAAGCTAGCATGGACCACACCTGTCACACTGCAAAACCACAAAATCTTACCAAGTATTTTTGGTCTACTTTCAAGTACAAATATCTTAGTATACTTGAAATAAGACAAAACTAACTTACAAGTAACTTTTCAGCAGATATAGGAGCTGGTTTAAGTTCAATAATTCCTTAATATTGATGAAAAAGTTCTAGTTATAAATGAAATAATCTGCCAGTGGAACAAAACATTTTCCCATTTTATAAGTTACAATGTTTTGTCCCACTGGCAGATTATTTCACTTGACAAAGAAATTAAATTAATTCTTTTTACACTAGAGGTGGGCAGATCGATCCAAAATATCGATAGTGACTATACCAAGTTGGTATTAGTTTCGGATTGATACTAGTATGATAAGCTCGATGCTTTAGTTTCAGATTTCCTCTTAAAATTTTAACTTATTTTTGTTATGTAGTTTCCTAAATCTACCTCCAAAAAGAGTTTGTTCTGATTAGCTCTCAAATTATATATTTTTTAGCACTTTGTTTTAGGAAAAAATGCACACAAATTTCCTTTATTTCGCTATTTATCATATTAAGGTATTTTGTAGACACCTTTAAACTTTGTCCAAATTCTGTCCCAGGTTTTAAGAAAATAATTCAATGGAACAACCACACAAACACCTGAAGAACCAGAAGTTTGATGACAAACCTAAATAATAAAAAGTATCAGTATCGGCATCGATATCGGTGATACTGGCCCTGTATTTACTTGGTATCGGATCGATACCAAAAGTATCGCACATCTCTGTTTTATAGTTCTTTAAACAGCCATTATTCACATTTTGAAAACATGTCGGAGCAAAATGGACTTGGGCCCTGTTTACATGACAACGATCCATTGAACACTGCATTTTTTTCTGTTAACACGTTTACATACCAGCGTCCTCCATTTACACATATAGAGACGTAAAAATGGTATAAGTCTCTCGCCACGCCACAAGCTAGTGCTACGTTCTTTGAAAACTCTCTGCCTAAAAGCCGGCACAACTAATCAACGTTGGAGAGAACAAAGTGTTTCTATGGACAGATGACGAGATTCAGCTGTTGTTTAAGGTGACTTTGAATTATAAAACCACCAAATTTCAAGCCATTTCCCATTGTTGATCATTTCTTCTTCTGTGGTTTTTAAAATTGCAGGCAGCCATTTTGTTGTGTGGGTGTGCATCTTCTGATTTTTGTCATACTGCGCATGAGCCAGGGATTCCCTGTAAGAAAAAAAATCAAGTTTTTTCTGTTTACGCGACAACGGAGACCGAGACGTTTTCAAACCACTGCACTCTGAAACCCGTTCTCAAATTGTGCCGTTGTCAGAGAAAATGAACAGCACAAATGCACCAAAACCTTTCCATTTTTACCAGAAAGCGTTGTCATGTGAACATGGCCGTAGTCATAATAACTTGACAACAACCAGCACAACGCAGTCCCAGAGTAAAATTACCGTGGAAGGAATTTTAACCTGTAGTTAATTGTTGAATAAATGGAGGATATTATACGATTTGCACACTAACCGTTGTTCTTTATGTCACCTGCTTCAAGACTAATGCATCATCGAGCCAATCACGAGATAATAACTACCATCTCGGTCTGTGTTTAAGTAGTTTCTAACAGCAACCTTCCACTTCCCTTATCCTGTTAGTCTCCCGCCTCAAAACAACTCTCCCGTGACCTCGCTCGCAAGGTGGTTTCCACGTTTCGGTAGGTGAGACCTACGGGAGTCTGCCGAGGCCCCCCACAGTCTGAGATTTCTCTAAAAATTTCAATTACATCTGCGGTTTCCAGGGTTTGATGAGTGCACGGCTGACAAGCCGGGACAACAAAGGAGCTGGATGCAGTCACCACGCTCGGTAATAAAATCCAGGAATATCAAAGTCAGCTTAAAGAAAGAACTGTGGCGCATAGAGTGAGCTGTTCTCCAAGCATGCGTCTGAGTCGTGAGGGAAGCTGCCATGTGGGGACTTGAACGGGAGCCAGTGAAAACAGAATCAGCTTTGCATAGAGGAGAAAAGTTACACAACAGAGCCTGTAATACCTGGTCAAACAAACTTGTGACTGTAGGAGGATTTCAGACAATTGACTCGTTCAAGTTTGAAAAGGATCACAAGACTGTGACCAAATAGACTCTTTTTTTTTTTTTTTCAGGGAGGGGCCCAGCTTGCTTCACCCATTATTAATGATGTCGTGTGTGCAAAACTTTGATTTGTGTGCGGACTAATGGAAAACAAATCGTTTCAACATGTTTTTGATTTCAGACTGAGGGATTTCTTAGTCCTGAACCAAAAGGAAGAAACAGACCTCAGAAATTTGGTTTGGTGATGAGGGAGAGTGACAAGAAGTACTGAAAGAACCAGGCTAAACCCTTCTCACCCCGAAGTGATTAAGTCTGGTGCTTTGATTTTTTTTTTTTTTTTTTTTTTTTTTTTTTTTTTTTTTTTGTGGCACAGATTCAACAACTTAACAGAAACATCCTTTCGAGGCCTTGGCCCCATATCAACACATGAGCATCATGCAGTTGCTGTAGATTTGGTAGAAGTAGCCATTAGAGGATGAGTTCACTGTGGTCAGAAAGGGATTGACATGGTCAGCAACAAACCCAAGTAGGCTGTGCCATTTAGACAACTGGTTGAAACCAAAAAAATTTTAAAATTGTGCAGATATATCTAATAAAGTAATATGTGGGTGTATGTTTTTCCTCCAAGCAGTCAGACTTTCTTTTTATCTCATAAAGAGGATCTTTAAACACTTCGTGCTCCACAAATCTGGAACAAACTTCCAGAAAACTGCAAAGATGCTGAAACACTGAGTTCCTTTAAATCAAGGCTAAAAACCCACCTGTTTAGAGTTGCCTTTGATTAATAACAGCTTTAACACTGATTAATATTTGATGTATATTTAATGATCATTATTTTAGATGATTTTGATTTTGTTATTTGACAAAGTGTAACATGTGTTGTTTGTTTCATAATTGTTTATTGTGTTTTGTAGGGCTGTAACAATTCGTGAAATGATTCAAGGACCTCAATTTTTAACATTCCTCGAGGCAAATCATCTGGCTGGGGCGCCACTGTGTTCCAGCCAGATGATTATTTGTGTTGCGCAACGCTCTCACTTCTGTCAATGAGCTGTTGACGAATGCTAAGTGCTATTAGCAGCTATGGAGGGAGACGGTGAGGGACAAGAAGAAGAAAGAGACAAAAAGAGTCAAAAGTTTGGGATCACTTTAAACTAAATAGAAAAGATTACGCACCTCAGAGCGTGTACTTCAAAACGGATTTAACGTTTTACAATTGCACATAATCGATGCTACGTCCTGAAACACCTCAGCCGGAAACATCCACTGCTTGCATGGAGCTCGTTCTTTGTTCCCGTTGCAAAAGACTCTTTCATCTGAGACTGTTGGTACAGAATCTGGCATGTTATACACGTTGGCTAACATTACATGTACTTGCTACGACGGAGTATTAGGGCCAGACTAAAAGTTTTTTTTTTTTTTAATTATGAGAATAAAGTCATAATATCATGACAATAAAGTCACAGTCATTTGCACCATGGTTTCAAATCCTGCGGCTGATAATAATTTGATGCTGATGTGTTAAAATATAAAGTATTTCCTGTTTGTAAAACCGTGACCAAAGTATAACTTCACAAGATGCTCAACATTCCTCATCTAAATTTAATTTTTCGTGTTGGTTATCATAAAATTGCTAATTAATTATCCTCATATTACAAGTTTATTCTCATATAATTTTGCCTTTATTGTCATACGACTTTTTTCTCGTATTATTACAACGTTTTTCTCGTAATATTATGACTTAATTCTCATACGACTTTTTTTTCGCAATTAATTTTTTTATTCTTAGCCTGGCCCAAATACTCTGAAGTAACTTGCTGATCAAGAAGAGTATCGATGTGAAAAAAAAAAATTAGATAAGAAACATCTGTTTTATAAAAAAGTTTTTTCATATTTCAAACTTCAGACTGAAAATCAAGTATCATAAAAGGCAGTTTACTAATGCCTTAATTTTAGTTTTGCATGTTAATTTTTAAATTAATGTGAAATGTTTTGTTTCTCATTTGTTTTTGCACATTAAAAAATGTTTTTTCATAGCTAACTTAAGACTACAAGTGATGTTTGAATCGTATTGGATTTTAAGTGATAAAACGTTTTATAAAAAAGGAACTGAATTGTGTTTTACTAGCATTTTCTTTCATATATTTCTTTTAATAGCTTAAGCAGCTTTTTATTCGATTACTCAGTTAATCGTCAAAATAATCGATAGATTACTTGATTACTAAAGTAATTACAACATCCCTTGTGTTATGTTTTCATCATGTGAAGCACTTTGAACCGCCTTGTTGCTGAAATGTGCTCTGCAAATAAACTTGACTTGACTCTGCAGTTTAACGGTCACAAATTTTTATTGAAATTGAATCATGATGAGGCACAGCAGACGAGTCCTGAGGCACACGCCACAGCAACGTGGGTCTGGAAATGTAACATAATATCACATAATATTCAATAAGAAGATGAAGTCACACTGAACAAGAGAAAGCATCTGGCTGCAAGCGACCACATGCAGACAGCAGAACAATAAAGCTCTTTAACTGATGGAGGGAGGAGGAGGAGGAGGAGGGAGGCTGATGAAGAGCCACTTAGAGCGCAGTTTTAATGATGACCCCAGATGCATCCGAGGAGAAATACATTTTAGTTTCTATGTTTTTCTCTCTCTGTTAAACTTTAGGATGTGGTGAACATACAGTATGGCGGCATCAGATACGGGTCTGTGTGTGTGTGTTTTGTGCCTGAAAGGGACTGTTTCTGTGCGTGTGTGTGTGTGTGTGTGTGTGTGTGTGTGTGTGCATATGGTGAAAGGGTGGAGCACTGAACAGAGGGCCCCTCTCGCCCAGACTTGAAAAGGCATTCTTTCATCATTGCTAATCTCCCAAACATAAACACGAGAGCATCCACACAATCTCTCTCTCTCTTTCTCCCTCTCAGGGGCCAAAGGGGGGGCGGGGGGGTGACCCTCCCAGTACTGGTGAAGAGGGACCGTACGGGCGCGGGGCCGTGCGTGCTGTTTGTGTTACTGGGAGTTACGGAGGCCGTATCAATCAACATATCAGGTTTATAACAGTTGCTTGGGAGCAGATTTCCAGAGTGTTCGTGGGTGTGTGTGAGAAAGCGTATGCAAACTTGTTTTTGATTTAAGGCGTGTGTGTGTGTGTGTGTGTGTGTGTGTGTGTGTGTGTGTGTGTGTGTGTGTGTGTTTTCCTGTGCTGCTGCGTAAACATCCAACCAGGAACTGTTTCATCCCTGTTTGTTCACGTATGTAACCATGGGAGGTATAATTGCACGTGATTTCAACAAATAATTAAGTTAAATGTTGTTCATTTTAGATATGAGACAAAAGGGAGAAGCAACACCATCCCAGGAAGCTAACCCATGGAAATGCAGCGAATGATCATGTGGCTTTCAGTGCCCTGGAATAGCTGAAGTCTGGTTAACACGTTAATATTTCATAATGCAGATTGATAGCTCTACCTTGACCCAAAAGCCTCTCTCCCACGGAGGGTTACTTAATTAGAAGAGGGTCTTGTGCTGCGTTCAATAATGCAGAGTCGCAAACACAAGTAAAAAGATGAGCGAGGAGAGTCAGACTGATGCGCTCAGCGGCTCATTTCGCTGTAAAAACACCGTGGTGGCAGCGGGCATCCCGAATACAGAGGCTGGAGACCCTGGATGCCGTCCCGAGTTCGAATCCCGTCCTCGGATCCTTTCCCTCCTTATCTCCGCCCCCTTCCTGTCAAATAAAGATCACTAGTGCCAAAAATATTCTTAAATTTTTTTTTTAAACACCGCTGTGCGATGGATAAAACCAGGTTAGCATGTAGCTACTCATTGCGGCAGTGAATTATTCTTCCACCGCAGCACAACCAGTTTATAGTTAACATTTCTAAACTACGTTTGAAACAAAATGACGTCTTTTAAACCCTCCAGAACATGAAAACCTGGAAAACTGAGATGTTTGGTTTGAGACAATAAAACATTTTCTTCAACATTTTTTTAAAACGTGCATTTTTACACTTCAATCGTGATTAATCACAGCACTCGAGTGTGATTAATCTGATTACATTTTTTAATCAATTGACAGGCCTGATTTAAAATTTAAAAAATTGTGAACGGTTGTTTTTTTAATGCCCAGATCACTTTTTTTTTTTTTTTTTTTTACCTGTAAACAAGAATCTTCGATCCCTGGGCCATAATATTCACAAAGAATCCCAAGACTAAAAGTAGCTCTAAGATTTTTCTTAGAATTTTGCCTCACAACAATGTTGGTTTGCGTAATGTTTTTTCTTTAATAATGATCTGAAAATTTCTTCTTCTATCAAAATTTCTGGTAAAATAAAAACACAGTAACAGTCAGGGGCGTGTATAAATAGACACTAGGTGGTGTCTGTTTGGTGGCACCCGCTGTTTTCCTCTGGACAAGCAAAGTGCCCTTCAGAATATTTTCTTTTTACAGTGTTTAGTGTGTGACCCCAGGCATTATTTCTGGATTTAAAAATCCAAAATAACAGTGTCCAACATTTTTGTAATTTTGCCTAACAACGTGAATGCGTTGCGCGCAAAGCAGACAGGGTGACACAAAGGCACACTTGTTGGATAAGGCCGCTTCTCTTCTCTCCGCTGCGGTTGGATGGAGGCCTGCCCAGGTGACGGGCCAGCAAACCCTCCAGGTAACAAAAACTGAGCGTGTTTGCCTTTAAACCTCAGATCTACAAGTTAAAGCTTCAGTTGCCTCAATTCTGTGAAAACAGAGCGGGCCAATCAATGCCATACCCTTCCCAGCTTCGTCTTCTATGGCTGCCACCAAGACTTTTTAAAATGTAGCTCTTAGATTAGATCAAAAAATTTATAAATTTAATTCAAATGTATCTGATAGATAGATAGCTGCTATAATGATCCATGTGATCCATGATAACTTCTGTTTGACTCATGCCTTTTTTATTGCAAATACAGCAGACAAGTTGCATCTGTCTATTGAACATTTCATTTAAATACATAAGATTAAATGAGCTGGGTGACATTACGCTATTAAAAATACCTTTGGTTCTGTGTTCAAGAGGCCTCATACTGAAAACAGCTGTTAACAGTTTTTGTTTTGTTTTGTTTTAAAGGACAAGGAGTAGCATTAAATAAGCACATACTTCCTCCCACTTCCTTTCAGACAAGTTATGTTGACATTACTCTTTTTGTTGGCCAATTTTTATTGTTGCTTTACTTTATTTTTGTTTATTCGTTTATTTATGTCTGTTTGTTGCTGTTGTTTTTATCATGTTCGAAATAAATGCTTAAATCTGCAGTATGTAACTTTTACAAATATGTTTTCTGCATATTTTTTTAAAACTGTCACCATGTTGTGACAGCTTGGTGTGAAACATATAATCTGTGAAAAGATGGAGCTCCTCCACCTCCATAATTGAGCTGCTATTGCCATCTAGAGAAATGCGCTGCTCCCGACCTGAAACAACCAATCAGAGCCAGGGGGAGGGGCTTAGCGCTGTCAGTCACCCTCCTGTACGCGCTGCTAAATGTGCTAATGGTGGAGAAACAAGTCACCGTTCCAGGAAAACTGTTTATCCGCCGTCATCGGTGGCCATGCTAACTAGCATTAGCATTAGCAGCAGGCTATGTTGTGGTGAACCAGCTGTAGCATAGCAGAGAGCAGGGGAGTGTGTGAGAGTGGCGCGTACATGAGGGTGATTGACAGCGCTAAGCCCCTCCTCCTGGCTCTGATTGGTTGTTTCTGACAGAGAGGTGTATTTTTGCAGTTAGTACTGGGAGCACTGGGAGAAGGCAGAGGAGCTGGATTTTTTTTTTCCAGATTATCTGTCTCATATTATACTGTCACAACATGATGAAAATTTTACCAAATATGTAAAAAACATTTTTCATAAAAGTTACAAACAGCAGCTGTAACTATGCAAAAAAAAAAAAAAAAAAAAAAGCAAAATACCTTCAATAAAGTTCTGTTCAGTAAAAGTCGGGAATGTAGATTAGGTTGTATTTTCTATTTCAGTGTGTAAAAATGATGTCATAATTGTAGTATTTTTAATATATAAATAATAGCAGACGTCTCAGGGCTTGTAGTTAATCTCCTTAATCTTAACTCTCTAAAAATAATTTCTGGCTATTAATTTAAAATAGGTATATTTTATTTATTTTATTTATATTTGAGATTCAGTTTGAATATATATATATGTATATGTATATATATATATATATATATATATATATATATATATATATATATATATATATATATATATATATATATACATATATATATTCAAGCTGAATCTCACAAGGTTCCATGTGATGCACAAGGTACCCTTTTTTTTTTCACTTGAGCACCTGGCCCCCAAAATGTTTGTGCACACCACTGATAGCAATCGTCTTCAAACCAACATCCAAACATGGGCTTGTTTGTTGGTTCTTGTGGACTCTCCTCCAAATCTTCAAGATTATATGATGATTAATCCTTGTTTCAAGAACCACAGAGTCTGAGTTACACTTCCAGCAGCACAGCTGGTGTATGTACAGCCTCATGTGCAGCTTCCTGGAAATGTAAAATGTACACATCACAGCAGCACGTAATGCCACAACTGTGTCCTGTTTTACAGCTTTATGCTTTCCATGCTCACAATGCTCCAATGAAACTGTATCTGGAGATGTGACTAATAACTTTAGAGAGACTTCAGTGCAAAGTTATGAATTGTGAATTCACTGAATATTGGCATGTGAGCTCCAACCAGAGTACAGCATGTGCTCCACTGTGTAACATGGACTCTTATTTCCCAGGCCTTAACTGCTGGCATGAAATGAGCTCGACTCACATGAAGTATGCCTATGAGTGGGCACACACACACACACAAACACACACACGCTAAAGCTGTTTTTTGCGGAGCATTTAAGAGATAAGGCCAGTGAGTTAATGTAGACGAACTGTCATAATCCAGTTTTCCCCCCTTTCTGGCTCTCATCCCCCCCCTCTCTGGTCGTCTCTAACAGCTACTTTGCGCTTCAGCTGCATATCTGTGACAGATTAGGGAAGATCACTGAGGATTACCGCCACCAGACACAGCCCCCCCCCACCCCCACCCCCGACACGCTGACCAGAGACACCCCTGCAGGGAGAGGGCAAGCAGCAGGGGTCCAGGATTGGTTTTAATATTTAGTTGCTTAATTTATTGATCACAGGGCCAGAAGGGGCTAACTGACAGTATTCTCTGGGGTTAAGAAATATTCATAAGAATGATTTTATTTAGTTTAGATGAAATGTAAACACTCTAGGCATTCTGTTAGGAGTTACTGCAATGCTGGAAGGATGCATAATGCCCCGGTACCTGTTATTCCTTTGGGATTCAAATGCAGAAGGAAAATAGGTCAGACTTTTTTTAATTATTTGCATCTGATTTCTGCAAGAAATGAATCCAAAGTGCTTGGTACCAGATAATAATCACCCAAAAACACAGAAACTCTCCAGCACCTAAAGCCAAATATCTGACAGACAAATCATTTCCTTGTTTGCTTTATTCCAGACTCAACGATTTCACTTCCTTTAGCAGCACATCTCAGCATCACCCAGTGGTCACTTTAGGGTACTGCACTCTGCAGGGACGGAAAGTGGGGGGGGGAACATGCAGGGAAGGAGTTTATCACACGGATTTGATGTGAGTTTGAGATAAAATGAAACTGATATCCCAGCACTTTTAAATGTGATGCTTATGGGGGTTTTTAAGGGCAACATTTCAAATATGAAATGCATTTTAAATTAGGGGAAAACTTTCCAGACAACTTTTGCAGAGTTAACTGTTACAGTCCAGAGAGAATATTTCACCCATTTTCATTAAAAGGGAGTCTGAGTAAATTAGTATCACCCTTTATCCGTCCTCATCCAGCACATCAGTGACACCAGTGATCGTGTTTATGATCAATAATATATGACTGGATTAATATGCATATATCATGGAGATATACTAAACCCAGTTCTGTTTGAATGTGATCACAATTACATTCATGTTCTTTGTAAAGAGCTTTTTTTTCTTGTTTTATCTTCAAAATATCTCTCCATATGTGACTGAAGTGAAGCAATTGGATCAAAGAGAATATTTCAGTGTTATTCCACCATGGATGGGTAATTTATTTTATAGTCAGGTTTAGATTAGAAGCACTCCTCTCCTCCGTTACACATGGGGGTCGGGGGGGGTTGAAAACAATATATGTTTCATGTATTTTTATGATTTTTACTCTTAGATGACGCGAGGATACAAAATTCATTAAGGTGATATTGTATCATATTATATTTTAGTGCATTATATCAATCTGTATCATATTGTATTGTATCAACTTGTGCCATACAGAATATTGTCAGATGAAATTATTTTGAATCATATTGTACTGTAACTTATTCAGTTATATCTTCTTCTATCATATTGCAAAGAATCCTAATCTATCATGTTGAATTATCTCATTTTGCATTGGACAATACTGTATTGGGCCAAATTGTATTTTTTTTTTTGCATTTTATTACTCTAATGTAACATAATGTAAGTGCATCAGGGCCGGAGTCCATGGGGCTCATTTTCAGCCCTGGAGTTTCATAATTCACATAACGGCCTATCATTAAAATCATGTAATTATAATCCTACATGTTACTGTCCTGTAAAGCCTTGTAATTACTCAAGTAAAAGTAAAAAGTAGCTTTCTAAAAAAATCACTTGAGTAAAAAAGTATTTGGTAAAAATGCTACTCAAGTACTGAGTAACTGATCATAAAATCTGACTAAATATTTAAAATGATGTAATCAAGCCAGCACAATATAAAGTTATGTGCAAATTATGCCATTTTAAAGACTAAAATTAAAAAAAAAAAAAAAAAAAAAAAACTACAAACAAATACAAAATAACAAATTATGGCAGAAGAAACACTTTTTCAAAGGATTTTTTTCCAGTATTAAACTTTACATAAAATTACTACTTACAGCAGGTATGTGTACATGTTAGGACAGGATAATGTACTTCCAGTGACGACATATAGTGTTTAATGTATCTTATTAACCTTCAAATGGTCCAACAGGCTCAGCAGACAGAAAACAAAGCTGATGTAGAAACGAGAGGTCTGTAGGTGTATCTGTCTCGTACATTTTTAGTTAAAATACGTTTCTTCGTTGAAGTTACTTGTATTGGATAGAATATCCAGAAATTTTACTCAAGTAAGAGTTGCGATAGTTTATAATAATATTACTCAAGTAAAACTAAACAGTACTGTGCAGTAAAACACTCCTTAAATGTATTTCAAGTAACTTTCTGGAAAAAAGATACTCAAATTTAATTGAGTGACTGTTAACTACAATACTTCCCTCTAAAGGTAGGTAACAATATTGTTAACAACCTTAACAAGATATTGACATGGATGAACTAGTCATCATTAGCTGACATTATCAGTAAATTGAGCATTCCTCAATTTACTGGGTTTGTTTGGAATAAACTTCCATGATTCTAACACACACCAGCGTGCAGCTCTGCCCAGCAGCATGTCGGTGCAACAGGGGTCAGTTTGACATACAAAGGCCAGAATAGCATACCGGAAGTCATCGAGGCTACTTTACAGCCTACCGATGTTTGTATGTTTGTTCTGTAATAAATGCGTGATATAATACACAAAAACTCGTAGTCGGAGGTGTGCTGAAGTGATAGGTAAACTGCTTTGAAACACAGAAAGCCTCGCCAGCTCGGTTCACTCAAGCTAGCGAACAGCTAGCAGGATGTGTATAGCGATTACCTTCAAAATAAAAGCTTCTTCGTTAGTATAACGTACTTTCAAGCGTGTACTTCAAACTGGGGGTTTTATTTAGCAAGTATAAGTTATTGTTCAGGTCTTTAGATACAGGACTGGACATCTCTTTTCTCTACGCACTCCTCAAACCAGCCCAAACTGACTGGCCCCGGTAACCAACCATTCTGTAAACAATAAGTTGTTAATAATTTATTGATTATGTTTAGTAGGCTTCCGTATGCTAGTCTGACGGTGTATGCCAAACACCAGCGGTAGCGCGTGACCGCTCATGGTGCGTTTAAAGACGACTCGGAAAAACAAGGTTACTGGTATTTTAACCGTGGATTAAACAGCTGACTGAAAACAGTGCGGAAAACATATCCCCGCCCTCAGGCGCCGGGTCTGCCCAGTGCCGTGACTGCACACTCACCGGCTAATCTCCCGAACAGCGGATCCAGGCCTGCGCTGTATCATTTTGCATTGTATAATCTTGGATTGCATCAAATTGTGTCTTTTTGCACCTTATCAAATTGGATCAAACTGCATTATAGACTTTCATCTTATGGTATCATATTACATTATATCATATTGGCTTGTGTCCAGTTGCATTGTGTAATATCCAGAGGTGGGTAGTAACAAGTTAGATTTACTCTCAGTAAATAATGTTATATTTATCCGTTATATTTACTTGACTTAATGTAATATTAGGAGTAATTTTACTGCATCGTACTTGTTACTTGAGTAATATTGTAACAAAGTATCACTACTGTTACCTAAGTAAAGTTTCTGGCCACTTTACCCACTGTGAGTAATTTCACTTTATGCTGAACAAACATATTTTCACTAAAAATGCACTTCCTACTGTAAGTATTGGCTTGATAAGCTTTTTATTGGGAAAAAAAAAAACTGACTTAGTAAAGTAATTTTTAGCATATGTATTTCAAAATCATTTTATTTCAATTAATTTTTTAAATTTTAGTCTTTAAAATACCAGAATTTGCAGATATATTTATATTTTTGGTCTTTGATATCATTGTAAAATATTAAATTAGATGTTATGACCAGTTAGTCAGTACTTGAGTACCCTTTTTACCAAGTACTTTTTTACTTTTACTTGAGTAATTTCTCGGATGCTTACATTTTACATTTACTTAGTAAAAATATGTTGAAGTAATGCTACTCTTACTTGAGTACAATGTTTGGATACTCTACCCACCTCTGAGAACATCGTGATGAATTTCAAAATATTGCTACTGCATTAGATCACCTGCCAGTGGAACAAGACATTTTTCCCCATATTATAAGTTAAAACATCTTGTTCCACTGGCAGATTATTTCACTTATAACTAGAACTTTTTCATCAATATTAAGGAATTATTCACCTAAAACAAGCTCCTTTATCTGCTGAAAAGTTACTTGTAAGTTAGCTTTGTCGTATTTCAAGTGTATTTAAGATATTTGTGTTAGAAACTAAACCATAAATTCTTGGTAATATTTTGTGTTTTTGCAGTGTTGCACAGACCGACTGCTGTTTTGGGATTAAGCTATAGAAATTAATGAAAAATGAATGAAAGTCAATGCAAAATCCATGCATGTGTGCTTGTCTAGCTATCCTATTTAGGACCATTTACTGACCTTCTGAAGACCAGTGGGCCTTATGGAGGCCAAAGCCTGGTCCTAATACGGTGGACCCCCTTGTTTAGGGTCAGGGGTCAGGTTTAGACTAGAGGTAAGGTGTGAATTAGGTTTTGGTTAAGAATAGACTAGTAATGCTCTGGGTTAGGCATAAATGTCATTACTAAAATGAATGGAAGTCAAAACAAAAATGCTAATATGGATAGAAATACAAACGTGTGTGTGTGGGGGGGGGGTATGGGGATGGGGGGGGTGGCTGAGACTCCACCTGGACTTAGAACAAGTGGGAAACCATCAGGGGACACGGACGCTGCACAGCACACTACAAAGGGCTGGCGGGGTGAGGTGCACGGACGCCATAACAGAGCCAAAGTCCCATTGTTCTGCCCCCGTTTCATCTCTCCTCCTTCTCTCCAAATATTTGGAGGAACGCTCTGAATAACATACTGGTACCGAGAATATTGTGCTCTGTATATTGTTGAAAGGAACTCAGCCAGTCTGAGTTTTTCGCTCTTCAAAGACGCTCGCTTTGTTTTGTTTGGGTTTTGTTTGCTCCCGCATTTGAATCGTGCACCGTGATTTCGTGGATATCTCATTGTTCCAGGATTGGAGATTGTTGGACGGAGAAGCACCCACTGGCTCATTTATTTTCATTGCGTCACGTGACTCATTGTAACTGGAACACAGTGGGAGAAGCAAGGCTGAAAAAGGGTGCAAAAAAAAGAAAACAACCAACTAGCTCCTATTTCCCACTGCCACGGCTGCTGCTTGTGAGAGAAAGTTTCCTTCTCCTTCATCATCAGACATCCATATAGATTCCAGGGGGCTCATTTCCATACCCAAGCCAATGGGAAGTTGCTGATTAAAAATACAAGACCACGGCTTTTGCTTCAGAGTTCAAAAACACAAAGCTGAAAGTGAGTAACTGAAGCATTAATCATGTGATCAGTGGGGGGTGAGCATGAATCTCAACAACGCGGGGTTACAGCATCGCCTTACAGAGTTGTTTGATGGCCCTTTCTGGGGACCCAAAGCTGATTGGGCCCTGAGGGCACCCTGCAGCGATGCCCTGTCACAGGGGCCTGACTGACAGCTCTAATGAAGTCTGCCATCGTCAGGCGAGGGACCAGTCAAGAGCACACTGCAACAACTCCAGATCTTACCATGTACTTCTGGTTCAGTTTCCAGAGCAAATATCTTAACACACTTGAAATAAGACAAAACTAACTTACAAGGAACTTTTCAGCAGATACAGCAGCTTGTTTTAGGTCAATAATTCCTTAATGTTGACGAAAAAGTTCTAATTATGAGTGAAATGATCAGCCAGTGGAACAAGACGTTTTCCCATATAATAAATTAAAACATGTTGTTCCACTTGCAGATTATTTCACTTATAACTAGAACTTTTTCATCATTATGAAGGAATTACTGACTTACAACAAGCTCCTGTATCTGCTAAAAAGTTTTGTCTTATTTCAAGTGTTTTCAAGATATTTGCGCTAGAAACTAGACCAGAAATACTTGGTAAGATTTTGTGATTTTGAAGATCCGATTTCCAGTTTATTCGGACAGTGCTTGATTTTTTTTTTTTTTTTATTTATTTATTTATTTATTTTACCTTTTAGCTCTTACTGAAGTACAGTTCGTTGAGCCATTTCAGCACTTCTGGGTTTGCAGCTTTGTCACTGTGGGAGGACTGGAATATGGAAAATAATAAGCTTTTCTGGTAATTATCAGAATTACACTGCAAAAACACTAAATCTTACCAAGTATTTTTGGTCTAGTTTCTAATGCAAATATCTTGAATACCCTTGAAATAAGACAAAACTAACTTTTTCAGCAGCTATAGGAGCTTGTTTTAACTCAATAATTCCTTAATATTGATGACAAAGTTCTCCTTATAAGTGAAATAATCTGCCGGTGGAACAAAACATTTTTCCCATATAAGTTAAAATGTTCCCAAGATGGCTGCAGCCTCGGATGCCTGTCTACCCATCTTTGTTGCTGTTCGTTTTTGATCTGGGAGGGGCTGTGCTGAAGCGTAATTTCTCCCCTGGGGACTAATAAATGTCTTCTTCTTCTTCTACTACTTTGCTTATAACTAGTAATTTTTCGTCAGTATTAAGGACTTATTGACTCAAAACCAGCTCCAATATCTGCTGAAAAGTTACTTGTAAGTTAGTTTTGTCTTATTTCAAGTGTACTAAGATATTTGCTCTAGAATCTATTTAGTGAGATTTAGTGTTTTCGCAGTGAAGGCACCAAACTTCAATCGTCCATCGAGTTTGTCTCTCAGTGGCGTAAAGGGAAGGACCCCCGAGGGGCCCGGGCGGTTCCCGGCCTGCCTTTCAGTATTCCTCCGTTTACCGCTTGTCATGTCTTTGTGTCTGAAACGTGCGGAGGAGATGTTGGGGTTGAGTGTCGTGAATTTTTTATAAGCGAAGCGAGGAGGCCCCAGAGTCCCGGGAGGACTTTCTGGAAGCCTGTCGTCTCTCTCCACAGCTACAGCTGTTTTCTGAACAAAGCCCCTCTGATGTGTTCTCGCCAATAAAAAAAAAACAAACAAACAAAAAAAAAAAACCCCAAAGAAACCGACTCAGGTAACTTTAACTTCATCTTTGCAGTTTGCAGGAAAAAGTTGCAACTTTTCAGCCTCTCGCTCCCCCTCTTCCTCCATGCGAACAGATCCCTTCCCTGCACGACGGAGGGATGCTGAAGAGCAGCTGAGCCTCGGTAGACCCATCCTCGCTTTGTTCTATTATTCACCATCTCTGGCTTCAGAACTCTCCGGGATCTCCACGGGGTGAGGCGCTCCGTCCTGATGGAAAGACTCCTGCGCCGCTGAGAGCCTGTTTACTCTCTGGCCCCGCATGCAGACGCGGCGCACAGGCAGTCGCTGCACTTTTAAAGCCACGCATCAGAGCCCTTCAAACGCAAATCAAAAGCAAACCATTTGTAAACCTCATGTTTTCGAATCCTCTAAAATCTAAAATAAAAAAAATCTCTGAGAGTGGCAGCTTGTTTTTAACTATGACATGAACGTCAGTGGCATACGCTCTCATATTGTTTTCTATTTTAAACCGTCGGCCTCTCACAATGCTCATTTGTTCCCACATAAACAGTGTTTTGAAAGATAAAAGCAAACATGTTTATTTTTTATTTGTCTACTTCTCCGTTAGGTCCCTAAAGGCTTTTATGAGCTCTTTGGTAATGAGTAGCAGAGAAGGGTTTTGCTCCTGCTTTGATGTACTCTTAGATTAAGTGAAGTCTGCAGCGACGTCTACAAAAATACACGCGGCGGGTGGACGCTCTTCCTCTCTGCTCCCAAACCGCCGCGGCGTGAAGACACTCTGGATGTTTGCTGGTTGCAGGAGACTCAGAAGGACGTGAAGCATTCCCCAAACAAACACAAACTGGGGAGACTTTTTTTTCTTTTTTTTTTACCCCTTCATAAACTTGTTTCTCCCAACACCCCCCCCCACCACCACCACCACCTCTCTTTGGAAAATGTTGGTTTTCAGCGCTGCTTTGATATTTTTGGATCTTGCTCGGCTTAAAAGAGATTCAGCAACAAGTCAGAACTCGGAGGAAGGGAAACAGCAAAGAAGTTTGACTTACAAAAGTCTTAAAAGACTTAAAACTTTCTCATTTAAGAACGTTATAATTAAGTGTGCTGTGATGAGCTGGTTTACCTGAGGCAACAGCTGGAAATCTGATCTTTTAAAAGGTATTTATGACCAAACACCTTTTAAATTTCTCCAAAAACAGCTCGAGTGGTTTTACAAATCAGAACACCGTTCAGTTTTGGTTTGATCCGGTTCTTAATGAAAGGTGATGTGAATAATTCAGCATGAGTTCAGATTAGCAGCAGCCTTGGAAGCACATGATGCTGGTGTGAACCGTGGTGTTATGGTGATGTGATGCTGACCTCTGCTGGCCGGTTCTGCAGCCCGACTCAGGATTACTGAACGTCAACACATCTTCAGCTAGAACAGAGAAAGTAGAAACTATCAAGCAAATTATCTGGTTGCGTATCTGGAAACATCTAGAAACTAAGACAGTGGCGTCCAAAGTCTGTCCTGACCTGTGTGTTTTAGGCTCTTCTGTGGTTCAACACACCTGAACGAAATGAAGGCTCATGAGCAGAACCTCTGCAGAACTTTGTGACATGCTGAGGATGGAGTTGGACCATCTGTGTTGGAGCAGAGAGGACTACAGCTGGACACCCATCACATAAGACTTACAATAAGTGTCTTATCAGCGTGCTGCATCTTTAATTGGTAATATTTGCCCACTCTGCCCTCCAAAGTTTCTCCAGATATCTCAGATTGTGGATCTCTGGACCTTTTCAGATCAACTCACAGATTTTCTATCAGTGTTTTCACACCTGATAGTCCAGTTGCTTCGGTTCGATTGGGAACCGAAATTGCAACATTTGCTACATTTTCAGCTGCTGCGGTTCGCTGTCAGACGCACCAAACCCTTAGAAAAACCTGCTCCCCTCCTCGCCTGTGGGGGCGCTGCACCAAGAGCCACTGGAGGAAACAACATGAAAACCTCTGAAGACACTGAGCGCAACTTCCTTCTAAACGAAACGTAAACAGAAATGGAGTGGTGTCAGATTTTAGCGGTTGTAGGGTTTCTCATGTCTTCAGTAAAAGACAACGAGCCATTTCTCTTGCTAGCGCATTTGTTTTGGTGGCATTTACCCAGAATGCCCTGTGCTGTAGTCCACTTCCTGCTTTTGCAGCGGTCTCCGGTCCGCTTGGAGTTCACTTCAACCAAACCGAGACCGAGGTTTGTCGGCGGACCAGAGTTCGCTTTTTCAGTCCGCATCAGTGTGATCTGGTGTGAAGGCACCCTTAGTTCTGGACTTTGGTCGGACCTGGAGTCCCGAAGTCAAGAGTTACTTTCCTGGAACTCTTCGGCTGCATTCCCACCAGCTCTGTTTAGCTCGCTTTAATCCAACTCCTGTTCGTTTGCCTAAAAAGTCTGATTCGTTTGGGGAGGTGTGAACACGTAACTGAACTCTGGTCCGTCTATAAACCGAGGTCTCAGTTCGGTTGAAGTGAACTCTGGTGCGGTTTGACTGCAGATGTGAACGCCAAGCGGACCAGAGGCCGCTCCAAAAGCAGGAAGCGGACTACAGAGCAGGGCATTCTGGGTAAAAACAACCACAACAGATGCACGTGTCTCGCGCTTTTGCCAAAGACAAGAGAAATCCTCCAACCGCTAAAATCTGATCCCACTCCAGTTTCGTTTACGTTTCACCAAGAAGGAGGATGCTCAGTGTCTTCTTCAGAGGTTTTTATGTTGTTTCCTTCAGTGGTTCTTGGTGCAGCGCCCCCACAGGCGAGGAGGGGGGGGAACAGGTGAAAACACCCTTGGATGCATCTCTTCTCCAACACCTCTGCAGAGGACCTGGCATTCGTTTGATTCAGAGGTTGGAGAAGAGCAGCATCTAAAATCTGCAGGATAGTAGCTTTCGAGGATTAAACTTGAGCACTCCTGGGCTAAAACCTTGTAAAACTAATTTTTTTTTTTTCTGACTAACTCATTCTTTGGTTGATTTGCATGTATGCTTGGACTCATTGTGATGCTTGAAAACAAAGTTTCTCTTTATCTTGAGCTTTCTAACAGACTGTGGGATATTTACAAGGACTCAAGGTAATCAGACCCCTATAATCACTGTAATTAATGGCAGGTGTGAACTCAAGACTGAATGCAGCAAATTAATCAAAAGGAAAAGTACTAAAAGGTGTGCACACTTATGCAACCAGATAATGGCTTTTTAAAATCTTTTTTTCTCTTTTTGTTCCCCAATATTTTTTTTTCCAGTTGAACTATGCAGGATTTATGTCACATTAAGACAGAAAAAGTTTTTAAATGATCATTACCTCAGTTTTCCCCCCACTGCCACCATGCTTGACTTCTCTTTCTTGGTTTGGTAGTTTAGTTTAGTTTAGCAGTGCACCTTAGTGTCATTTCCTCCTAAATCCAATGAAAGCAGTGAAGGTGTACTTAGTTTTTCACAGATGGTTTGGCTTCACCTTTGTGAATAAGTGATCGTGGACTCTGCTGTGTGTTTTTGAAAGTTTGAAGTTCAGTAATTTCAGAAATTGGTGGAGACCAGACATCTTTTATCGTTGTTAAGCCCAGAATTATTCATACTCTCCTCCCTGTGGGAACCTCCAGAGTGCGACGACCAGGCAGCAAACCAATCAGAACCTCCCATCCTTATATCCAGGATCTGAATCCGTATCTCCTGAATTCAGGTGCACCGTAGATGGCTCAAACCCCCCCCCCCCCCAAAAAAAAAAAAAAAAAAAAAAAAAAAAACCCCCCAAAAAACTCAAGAGTTTTAAAAATAAAAAACAAAGATTAAATAAGCACTTTCATGTGTGTCCTAATTCACAGGAATATTAGATGAATCATTAATTAAATCTATTTTCTGCTATTTTCGTCACGGTGCAACACCTATGTGGTGCTGCTGGAAGCTGCGCGTGTTGGCCGGAGTCCCGTCGGCGTCCGAGGCCGCCGTTTGAAGTGCCAGGGCGCGCGGAGGTGAGGGTAATTCAGCGTGACGGCCGGCGATAATGATGAGACACAGATCAGATCAGCAGCACACCTCCTGCCTCCAACCCCCGCCGCCCGCTTTCACTTCTCACTTCTCTCCTAATTGACCAGACTGCGTCTCCTGGGTCCCTTTGTTATTATTTATTAATAATTCAGAGATAAATAATTCACACCCTTGGAAATGCGGTGTTAATTGAGCTGGACGTGGTGGCAGTCATGGTGGGTGTGTGTTTGGGATTTCTACTTGATATTTGCTGAGTTTGACCAGTTGTAACCTCGAAATCTGTCGTTGTCGTTGTGAAACAATCGGCATCATTGACTCATAAGAGGGACAAAAGCCCAGAGAAATGAACGGGTTCGGAACAAATTAAGTGCAGGAAGCTAAGAAGCACCAAAGGTTTTAGCTACACGGATGCAAACTTTACACAGAAACTGTGGAAAAGGTAATCTTCTGATACAACCATTTTCCAAAAATTGGAATATTAGCTGCTAGTTTGAACGATAGAAAAAGAAAATCTGTTGGTTTCGAGCTTATAAAACCTGGACCTGGAGCAAGGACAAAATACCGGGCAACAGACCGGAGGAATCCAGCGAAGAACAATGAAATATCGGGAGCTTCAACACTGAGTCAGGGCTGCAAAGTGACAAGAGACCCAAAACGAGCTAATCAGAGGAAATGTGGTGCAGCTGTGGCAAGGAGAAAGCAGTCATGTAATTATTTGATTGCCTATAAATAAATCTTCATTTTGCTAAATATATAAAGTCTCCTGAGTCCGTCTTTAAAGATAAGAATGCTCCTAATTGGGAAATAATTCCTCTTTCAGGTGGATTTTTCAGTTGATATGAGACTTTTAGACTGATTTGTGATATTTTAAAACAGTTTGACGCCATCACTGCTACAGTAAACCAAAGCTTGTACGTTTTCTGCCTCACAATGAGGCACAGGGAGGTTTATTTGTGTTGCACCATTCAGCTAATTCAAAGTGCACTACAGGAAAATAAATGCACAAATGTAAATAAAATTAGAAATAAGAAAAACAAATGTAGTAAAATTTAAGCATCACATAAAAAGAAACATTAAAATGCAAAAATAAGACAAACAGCTAAGACGTGACAAATAAAAGCAAAACAATGAATGAATAAATACAACTTCCTTAAAAATCTTTCAAATGTGGATACAAGTACACTCACCCCTCAGGCTGTATGTCTTTCATATTTCCCATTAGCCACTTGAATTTCAGGATGACAGCCAATTTTCAAGATGGCCGCTGTTTTTTTTTTAGCCTTTTAAACCAGTTATTGCCATGAAATGCTACCAGTTTTCATGACTTGGATAAAGAAGAGCGAAATGTAGCAAAATAAGACATCAAAACTGAAATTGAGGACTTTGCTGTTTCTGAGTCTCACACCAGTCGTCAACTGGAAGGAGATGAAGATGTTACACCGACTGAAGTACAGTCCTCCTATTATTTCCTGTTAGCTTCTGCTAACTTTTTTATGTTTAGTGGTGTAGTGTAGCTTTGCTATTTATTAAATGGGCTTAGTATTAGCGTCCACTAATTCTTTCATATGTTTAACTGTTAGCTTCTGCTAATTTTTTTATGTTTAGTGTTAGTGTAGGTAAGATTCTTGTTTAGTGAATTAGTGGTTAGTTAACCTAATCTTTTGGTAAGATGAGTCCTCACTGGCAATACCTGCTGCCAGTTTTAGTGAAAATATTCTCCATGACAATCATGGTGGCCATCTTCAAAAATCAAAAAAAGATCAGTAAATATGATCTTTGTAGGTCCAGTTATGTCTGATTTGACGCCAAAAATATTTATCTGATAAATATTGGCAAATTTATTGCAAAAATAAATCTTCCTTGATGACTATGGTGGCCATCTTGAATTTTTCAGAGGCTAAGGGGGGTTTTTTTGCTGTTTGTTTCAAACAAGCAAGCGCTTGGGAGCATCTCTGCCAAGTTAGATTCTTGTATCCATATATGAAAGATTTTGTAGAAACATTCAATTATCTGCTGCACTTAACTCCACTTGTTGACTTCAGTTAAACATTTTACAGCCATCCGGTGCAGGAGGTTTGGAAAATAGATTTAATAAATTCATTTTTTGAACGCACTACCAGTTGGCCACCACTAGATGGTGCTATGAAGCTTCCACCAATTGTTTCTTTTTTCCACAAACACTAATAAGACCTGGCGATGTTTAGATGTGCGCCAATCTTTCCTGTAGCAAATTATTACTTCTTATGAATGATGAAAAGCTCTTGCTCCTGTGCTTTTGTGAGAATAATCTTGAGAGGGAAGCCTGTACTTCTGAAAACAGCCACGCTTCGCGGGTGACATGTTGGGAATTCAGCGACGACTCATCTGTAAATAACAAGCGAGATCCAATCAGGTGAAGTTCTCCCCTCAGCTGCCCCTGGGTCAGTATCCAGCTCTTAGTAAGAAATTAAAAACATATGAAAGTTAAAATTTCTAACTTCTGTAGTTTTATACATGAGAATGATATTTTTTTTTAAACTTATGCAACAAATTTTTGTATAAAATCAATTAAACTTAATTTAGATGTCGTTTTGTCCTCCATGGAACAACATTACATTGTTAGGTTACTTTTCCAATTTATTTAGCTGTTTTGTTGTAAATGTTTATCTAATCTGGGTAAAATTTCCCCCAAAAACAAGCTTCCACGTGCACATCTCTGCGATGACATCACATAAGGCAACTGAGCACAGATCTTTTGACTGTCAGCTAAAATCTCTCGTCTTTCCTGTTTATTTTTTTTATTTGTCTTTTACATTTGCTTGCTTGTGCAGCTAAATAGAAGGCCACACAGATTTCAGGAAAATTGAGCAACAATGGAAAACACATGGAAGCAGTTTGTGAAGAGGACCAAGACAGACCAGGATGGCCAGATTTCACCAACCAAACCTCTTTACCAATCGTTTCAAGCCAAGATGGTTTTTCCTCTCCACTGTCGCTACATGCATGCTCAGTATGAGGGATTGCTGTAAAGCCAATGACTCAATTCAAGCGATTGTTGACTGTCGCCCCCTGCTGGTCCAGGAGGAGTGAATGCTGCAAGTCAAGGACTCGTTGCAACCTGCTGGGTTTCCTTCGATAGAAAACTTTTTAGAATAATTTCAAAAATAAACTAACTGATGCCCTTTTGATAGCTAGCATCAATTTGAATGAATGTACTTGACTTGGAATCTGTATCAATGGTTTGAGTTTAATTGTTCTGTAAAGTGCCTCAAGATGAGATGTAATGGGAAAAACACAGCAAACAGTGAAACACACTGCAAGCTAAACTCCAAAATACACAAACACACACACACACACACACACACAAAAAAAAACGCAACAGAAAAATGCTGCCATCACAGAAAATAGAAGCAAAAACTTACAATCAACAAAATTAAATGCAAAAGAAAAATGCTGCAACGACAGGAAATAGAAGAAAAAGGGAAAATGCTGCAAAAACAAAAACAAGTATTAAACACTGTAAACTCGCTCCACAAAACAGAAGTGCTCCAGACCACTAGGGGGAGTCTGGAGTAGCTAATATTACCTACGTTAATATGTTGCTGTTCTATAATATTGTAAAAGACCGTTTTGAAAAAGACATGACGTATAACGCAGCTTTTCTTTCTTCCTCCAACTTTGGTCGACTCCCCCTAGAGGTCTGGAAGACTTCCGTTTCGCAGCAAGATTTTGAACCATTTTCCTTTTTGCTTCTATTTTTTCGTTTCCTCATTTGCAGTGATTTTCGATTGTGTTTGGAGGGGTTTTTTTTTTTGTTTTTTTTTTGTTTTTTTTTTTTTTTTGCGTTTGTGTGTTTAGGAGTTTTGTTTCCAGCCCGTTTTGCTGTTTTCTGCGCGTTTCCACCTGTCAGCCAACATACATGTGTTGTGAATTGGCTGTATAAATAAACTGAAGTGAACTGACTCAATGCAACTTAAAGCTGCAGTATCTCACTTTTACAAAAATATGTTTTTGCATATTCATTAAAACTGTCTCCATGTTGTGACAGTTTGGTATGAAATAGAAGATCTGTGGAAAGATGGAGCTCCTCCACCTCCTCCCTGAGCTGCTATTGCCGTCTAAAGAAATGCACTGCTCCCGACCTGAAACAACCAATTAGAGCCAGGGGGAGGGGCTTAGCGCTGTCAATCACCCTCGTGTACACGCTGCTAAATGTGCAAATGGTGGAGAAACAACTCACCGTTCCAGGAAAACTGTTTATCCTCCGTCATCCGTGGCTATGCTAACTAGCATTAGCACCAGGCTACGTTGTGGTGAACCAGCTGTAGCATAGCAGAGAGCAGGGGAGTGTGTGAGCAGCGCGTACATGAGGGTGATTGACAGCGCTAAGTCCCGCCTCCTGGCTCTGATTGGATGTTTCTGACTGAGAGGTGTATTTTTGCAGTTAGTACTGGGAGCACTGGGAGAAGGCAGAGGAGCTGGATTTTTTTTTTTTTTTTTTTTTTTACAGATTATCTGTCTCATATTATACTGTCACAACATGATGAAAATTTTACCAAATATGTAAAAAACATTTTTCATAAAAGTTACAAACTGCAGCTTTAAATGGAAACCATGAAATCTTCTGAGTCTATGCTAAAATATGTCACAAGTCACTCATCTACCATAATGTTGATTAATCCCAACTGATCGGCTAAATTATTGCGATGTCATCAACCAAAATACACTGAAAACAGAATTAGATTATTTTAGCAGATTTTTGGTTTCACTGAGTGAAAACTCTGCATTGAAGTAAAAATCCACACTTCATTAACCAGTTACGTTTTTACTGTCCTTGTAATGTGTTGTGAAAAACATACACCGCTTGGTTTTCTCTTTAAGTTTGTGTTTCCATTAGAAATACTTGTGTTTCAGGCTCAGTGACAGCCCTCAGACAACTGCTGGTGCAAGCAGACTTGTTTTTACCTAAAGGCTACTTTTCCTAATTACCTAAAGCACATCTGCCAACTCATTCCTGAAAAATGCTTCCTATAAATAATTTCAATCAGCAGGACTTTAATCTTACTCCTTCCGCAAAACGAGAGGATAAATCACCTGGAAAGTAACTAGAAAAAGACCGACTGGACGGAAGAAAAAGAT
This sequence comes from Anableps anableps, assembly GCA_014839685.1. Classification (NCBI taxonomy): domain Eukaryota; kingdom Metazoa; phylum Chordata; class Actinopteri; order Cyprinodontiformes; family Anablepidae; genus Anableps; species Anableps anableps. The sequence continues at coordinate 39,869,290 of CM026065.1, read as the reverse complement.
TTATTAACAGTAAATTTGTTCTTCCTGCAGCCTGACAACTTCGGTGCGTCCACCAGATTTTCCCACCATTGATTCTCGGGGAAAGTTGAACAAATGTAATTTTAAATCAACAGGATTGGTCAGTTTGAGAAGGAGAAAGAATCTTTTTGCCACAGGCGGTATATTGATCACATCCAGCAATACCCTCTGCTCTCAGGGTGTATTGATGCCTGCAGCCAGTCTTATAGGACTCAATGCACAGTGCCATGGGAAATGGTGCTCAGGAAGAGATTCTGCTAAACGAACACCTACATTTAACAAATAACTGGATCCACAATGATTAATAGAATGTAAAAGGAGGATTAAGGAAATTCATCCTACACAGTATTTCAGACTCTATGTCCAGAAGAGTGTGCTTATTAAATTGATTCAGGTTTGTTGCACAGTGCAGATCTTATTAACCAGGCTTCACTTCCCTATGATGGGATTAAATATTAATGGGCAGATCAGACTCAGCTCCGTTGTCGATTAGATTTTTCCAGACTGGCATTTTGTTAAGGGTTTGTGCGTCCAATTGGAAATTATTTCTGAGTGTTCATCTAAAAGTGGGTTTACACCTGTGCGTTTTTAAACTAACAATATAATAAACAATATAATAAATAAAATAACAATAAATACGTCCTAAATAAATCAGAATATCATCAAAAAGTTAATCTGTTTAAGTAATACAACTCAAAAAGTGAGTCGTTTTGTGTTCACTGTCATGATTCTGTTTTACAGTGAATGAAAACCCAAAGTCATGTTACGACACGATCACCGTCCACAAGGAGGGTAAGCTACAAAAGGTTATTGCAAAATAAGAATGCTATTTACAGAGTGCTGTATCCAAGTATACTGATGGAAAGTTGAGTGGAAGGAAAACGTGGCAGAAAAAGGAGCACAAGCAACCGGGATATCTTCAGCCTTGAGAGGATTCAACAGTTTGGGGGAGATTCACAAAGTGAGGGCTGTGGATGTACACCAATGGACTTCAAAGTCGCATGCGGTGTGCCCCAAGGTTCAATCCTTGGGCCCCTCTTATCTAATATCTTCATGCTCCCTCTAGCTCAGATTATTACAAATGACAAGATAAGTTACAATAACTATGCATATGATACACAGCTCTTCATTACAATGTCACCAGGTGACTCCAAACCCATCCAATCACTGATCCAATGCTTAGAACAAATCAATGCATGGAGGTGCTAAAACTTTCTTCAGCTGAATAGAAACAAAACTGAAATAATCATCTTTGGACCTAAAGAGGAACGATCTAGAGTCAGCACGCAGCTTCTGTTATTATAGCTTGAAACTAGTGATCAGGCCAGAAATGTGGATGTAGTGATGGACTCAGATCTGAACCTTCAGAGACACATAAAGACAGTTACAAAGTCAGCCTTCTATCACCTGAAGAACATTTCAAGGATCAAAGGACTAATGTCTCAACAAAATCTAGAGAAACTTTTATAACCCATAGTATGACATAACTAATCCTTGTTCTTATCTGGACACTGTTATAAACAATGTCCATTGAGAGAACTATCTTCTCTGTCTGCATGCCTGTATATGAGAGCAGGAACAGATAAGCCGGCCAGCGCCTTATCTGCTGAACACCCCGTCCTGTCAGGTCTGCCCCAGCTGGCTGTATTTATCTAAAACACTGGGTCACAGCTTATTTTTCACATATTTCCATCCTCTTTAACTATCACTTAGAAAAGTATTCATACCCCTCTACAGGCATCTGCCCTCCCACAAATGTTTTGTTGCATTTTGGGGTCTCGATTATACAGAAGTAGCATTTTTGCCGGACAAAAACGCAAACGTTTGCCAACAGGCACCATGGTGAAACTTTTTAGAAACGCCTTGCAAATCATGTCCATCTAAATCTAAACTAAAAACATTTGGAAATGGTTATTTCCATCACGTCATCTTGCTCTAGTGCGAAAACACGCCTCTGGATCAGAAAGTTTACAAAGTGTCACTGCCTCCTACAGGCCTGGCATGTGCACTACATCATTTGCAGTGCTATTTGCGTTTTCATTTCGCTGTTGTGTAAATTCAGTTTTTTTTTTTTGTTTGTTTGTTTTTTTTTTCAGATACACAACTGAAAATGCTTTTATAAACATCTTGTAAACAGGGCCTAAAGAGAAAACTTAGATGATATATATAAGTTGAACTTTTTGAATTGAACTTCTAAAATAAAATAAACGTTTTTTGTTTTTTGGAACTTTTTATTTAGGTTTACACAATTCAAAACAGAACATTACCAGAGACGTGATCGAACACAAAGAGCAAAAAAAAACAAACAAAAAACAAATTCCCCTTTTGTTGAAACCTGTTTCCAAAACTTTCTGTAACCTGTATACTTTAAAGACAGAGCTATTTACCATTTTTATTTGTAAAGATGCAGCTATTTTTTTTCCAACATATACACCTTTTTTAGTCTTTGTTTCCATTCAGTGACTTCACATTCTTCCAATTGACCTTTCATAAAACCCCGCCTCCAAAACAGTCATTGTCCAATCAGACAGAGCGGTGTCAACAATGGTTAAAACGGCCCTTCCTCCCTACTGAATGTCTCGAGAATAAACAAGCATGCATACGTCTGCTCAAGGGTAAGGCGAGTATTGTCCTGATCTAGATGTTATAATATCAAGGTTATCATTAATATTGTGTATTATTTTGGAGAGCAACTTGAAATCATTTTGTGTCTGTTTTGCATTTTGTAAATAGAAAGTCTACCCGAGAGCATCCCAACCCGGTAGTTGCTGTAGAAGTGCTGAACCAGATGAGGGAGCAGCTCGGATATTATTATTATTTCGCCAAATGTTACTGTTACGTGGGGTTGCTCTGATTTTTCGTTGCTTTAGCCTCGAGAATTGTTGTGTCTCCTTCATATTATGTAATATTTTGAATATATCCCTCTGCTGCATATTATAACCCCTTTTGCCTTGCTCTGGAGGATATCACGCTGGTATTGTTCTAAAATGAGACACTGACACGCTCTGGTATACAAGCTGTCCCTGTCATGACATGTGCTAACACGCCATCAGCATCAGAAAGCTCGACAGGCATAACGACTGGGGCTTTTGCAAAAGGTCAATTAACAGGTATAATTTTCTTGCCAAACAACTGTAAAATATGTAGAACAAAGCTTTGGTCAGCATTGAAAATATTTGAAGGGACTTCCTTAATATTATTCTATATGTGTCATCACATAAATAAATGTTTTTTATTTTATTTATGTATTTATTTATGAGATGCATTACAGGCTCAGTGGGGGACCCTTCACACGTGTACGCCCCGGGCCGCGTTGTTATCTAATCCGTCCCTGCGGTATCCTGCTTTGCGCTTCACCTTTGTCAAACAATGCTGAGTTATCAACCCACGGGACGTGACGTGAATGCAGTGGGAGCTCAGATTGCCCCGGGCTGAGCTGGGCTGGGCCGGCTCTGCTGGCTGCTCCACCCAGACACACCGAACCCCGCAGAGAGGAAGCGGAGTTCGGCTGCAGAGCCGCGGATGTTGACGGGAGGAAATGCTCCGCAGCTTCAGCCTGTAGCTCCGACCTCATTTGCTATTCACCCAGACAGCCGGCCGCTTCACGTGAAACCGGCGAGCGGCGGCGGGCTTGTTGTCGGAGGACCATCTGTCGGAATGTTCCAGGGCTGAAGCGGCTGATGAAGATGGCTTCGGTTCGGATGGCCGCTAAAGTTGGGACGGGACTTCGGAGGAGTCTACAGCCTTTTCAGGGCGGTTTCACGGCTTTGCGTCCGGTTGCAGTTCTCCACAAGGTAAAATAAAACATTAGCATTTTATTTTAGCGCAGGTTTTCCTGTTTGATTGTTTTTTAAACTAACGTGAGGCGGGTTGGTTGTGCGGTTGTTTCCTGGTTTCCCGGATTCCTCTCCAGTTCTGCAGCCAAGTTATGAGTGTTCTGACATTTTGTCTCTTTACAACACCAAAACAAATCTTCCATTATTTGTTGCAGCCAGTGGTGTAGCAAGCTTTTCAAAAGTGCGGGGGGTCAGAGTTGACTGGGAAGGGATTGTGGATCACATCATATTGTAGCTCAAGAAATGTTTCCTGAAATGCACAAAGTAAGAATGTATTCTTAAATACATATTATTAGGGTACAAAATTCAAGTCTTTTATGTTCTGTTGTATTTTTCTCAAACCCTACTGTTTTGTTTTGTAGTTTTTGTCACTTCCTGGAATATTTTGACTTGTGGTTTGTGATTGTTTCTTTTTCAGTCCAAGGAATACACTGATTGGATGAAAACAATCTGTCTTTCATTCGCTGGTGGTGTGGTTCATTTGCATATGCTTTATGTTGTGAATGCATGTTAGTAATCTACTTTGCGTATGAAAGACACATGAAATTTCACATGTTTTTGGCCTTTTTGGTGTTCCATACATGAGGAGTAGGAACGTCAGAGTGGAGGTAATGTTAGACGTGAATTTAACGACCTAAAGTGAGATATAAACGCTCAACACTATAAATTATTGTTACGTAGATATATGCATCAGTTTCACAGATTTTTTTTTTTTTTTTTATGAAAAATTTTTAAAATTATGTGAATTTTTTTGTTATTCTGCTCAACAATAAACAAAAAATGCAGAGTTTATAGAAATTAACAAAATATATTATTGCAGGAGAGGAAAACAGTTTCCTAATTTTTTTTGGTTTGTTTTATTTTATGGGCTGGAACTTTTTTTTCTCTCTAAACTCAGCAACATGAACAGGACACTGTTTGCTGTGTTGAACTTACTCAAAGATCAGCTTTTGGGTAAAGGTCGCTGAATGGTTTTGGTTCCATTTGCTACATAATTTGAAAGAATGAAAAACTTAATGAACAAGAAAAAAAATAGTTTCTAATATTTTAAGATTTTATTTGTCTGTGAAAATGTCACCTTAAAAGATGGAAAAAATGTCAATCTGCACCAACCTGCCTGCGTTTCTTCAACCTGAGCTGTGGATCTTTGCAGCTTTTCCAAAGTCATCTTGAGCCTCTGGATTGCTGCTTTGATTAATTCTCTGCTCGCCCAGCCTGTCAGGTCAGATACCAGGTCTTGTGGGTCTGCAGGTGCTCCATCCTCTCTCCATGTTGAGATGACGGCGCGATCAGAGCTCTGGGAGATGTTTAAAGCTTGGGATGTTGTTGTAGAACCTCGCCCTGCTTTAAACTTCTCCAGAACGTTCTCCCTGACCCGTCTGCTGGCTTCCTCGGTCTCCATGATGCTGGTTGTTCTCTGATCTTCTCTGAAGAACCTCTGAGGCCTTCAGAGAACAGCTGAATTTAAAGTGAGATTAAATTACACAAACAAGGACTTTATTAAAGGAGCTTAAAATATTCGACTTTTTTTTAGCTTCACATCATGTTATGATGTTTTTCCCTCATCAAAAACATACCTGGAGTGTTGCCTTGATTCTTTCATGCATGTTTGAGAAATCCTTTAATCCTCCGTGGCAACCGTTCAGCTGCGCAAAACTCCTGGATGGACCGAGCTCCACCTTCAGAGTGCAGCTCCTCCTCAGAGCTGCAGTTTCTAGGTTTACGCCTCACAGAGCACCTCCTCCCTGCACCTTCCCCACTCAGCTCCTTCAGACTAGCCAGCAGCAATTAGCAAACACCTGGTGGAACTGCGCATCTGCTGTGCTCATTATACGAGCTACTTCGCAGTGAAACGCCGCTGAAGACATTGTTAAAGGGTTAATAGAGGAGCGCTGTTGTGATGACTTCCTGAAGGCAGGGTTTCAGAAAGAGCAGGAGTTTCTTAAAGGGACAGAGGCCCAATTTCAAGGCGTTAAAATCATATTTGATATATACAGCGTTTTAAAACAACTGAAGGTAACCTAGTTACTGGATTGTTGCTACAAAATGATTCTGTGTCGCTGGAAAACACGATGCTGCCCCTTTAAATTATTTACTTCTGAAGACAACTGGTTGCGCTGGTTTGTATTAATCAGGGTTAAAACTGATGCCTTTTTCACGTTATTTTTAATTTGACAACCTGGTATAGTTTTAATTCAACATCACTTTTATGCACTACTTTGTGTTGGTTTATCACATGTACTCCAAATAAAACACAGTGAAGTTTGTGGTTTTAACGTGACAAAATGTGAAAATATAAACGGTTGTGAATACTTTCACAGGGCACTGTCTCTCTGTACTTTAGGTATAGGCCTCACAAAACCAAAGCAGCTCTTTTTAATCATATTTCCTATCTGTGTTGCGCCGTTAAGTATACAGCATCCTTCATCACGTCCGTCTCCAGTTCTCAATGAAGCGTCGCTAATGACTTTCTGCACCAACCACCTCATGCATCTGTGGGTTCAGCGCAGGAGAGGAACGCCGCTGCGTATATTAGCATCTCAGCACCATCACAAGCTGGTTGTTGCATAAAAACTGTGCACAGATTCATTTTCGAGCTGTTTTTCTGGGAGCTGCAGCAGGAGCCCAACTTGCTGAGCAGGGAAAGCTGCTCCGTTGATCTCAATGCAATATCGTCCTTCCGTAGAGGGAACATTTATATTGGTCTGCAGGCCGGGCTGTCGTTATGACTCACCTCCCTGTGCAACAGTGACTAAGATGAGCCCTGCTTTCAGACTGGTTCTTATACAGAACAGGAAGTGCTCTCAGCCTGGGAGACCAGATACAGATTTATCCCAGCCGGTTCTGTTGCAGTCTGGAGACTTTTCTCTGCGAACATAAGTGGATTCAGACCGAATTACTCTTCTAATACGAAGGGAAGCTACATTAAACAACAGGTACAGAAGGAGGTCATTGATTAGACCAGGAGATCAGATTTCAGGGTCCACGCAGCACGTGATCGAGTTTTAGGACACGATTAAAGGTGAGCTGCAGAGAAGATTGAGCATCAACCGATGTCGGAGCCGATTATTGACGTGGCAATCGGACTGGGTGATGTACTGATTGATTGAATTTTTGGTTTTTTGAAGATTTAATTTTTGGAAAGTCAGGATTTTTTTTTTTTTTCACCAATGGGTTTCCCGAGGCGGCCATCTTGTTTGACAAGCGTGGATTCTGGACGGCAGTCTATTTCAAAGAAAGAGCCACACCACCTGAGCTTTTCCCCTTAGATCTCGATACCTCGAGAAGCTTTTGTAACAAAACGACTTTTTCTCGCAATTTTAAGACGTCCTTCTTGGAAAACTGCATTTTTATTCTGCAAATATTATGACAATATTCTCGAAATTAAACAAAAATTCTCGTAGCCTGGCCCTGACACTCCATCCTGCAACTCACAGACGGGATGATTGAAATAAAGAAGCGAGATTAAAAAAAAAAAAAAAAAAAGATTCAAATTGGAAATCGGATCAGTTATGAAAGAATCGGGGGATTTTATTTTTAAGCCGTAACGCCCAGCCCTAGTAGGAGCCAATCACTGATGTAGAGGCAGGGTTAGAGGTCACTGGAGGGATGGAGACTTGATAAATAGTGCTTCATCAGATCAGGGTTTTTCTGACTGAGACCGATTTCTCACTTTGGACCTGCTGATGTGAAGTTTGACCTGTTCAGATGATTTTTTTCTACAGACTATCAGGCATAAAACAGAATAAACGTGCTGTAGGTTCTTTTAAAGCTGATGGAAAATGAAGGTATTACACGATTATCCCCAGAAATGCTCCAAAGTGCACGTTCTAAAGCCTCCGTCGGATCTTATTAAAATACAAAAAACTATGAAAAAAAAACAGATTTTTCAGTATTTGAAATGAAGTTCACCAATTTTAAAAAAAAAGGCTCCAGTTCTGGTGCATCTTCAGTTTCAGGCTGTGCAAACTTGTGTAACCAGGTTATTCACCCTTTTTAATTTGCATAATTTCCCTCAAACAGACTTGTGTTTTGTTGTTGAATGATGGAGGATAAATGTCACATTAAAGACGGAAAAAGCTAAAAGATTCATCAGAGTTTAAATTTTTCCTTCACGCCACAAAATGCTGGCGTATAACTCGACTTTTTAGCGCGCTCAGTAATTTCACCCCTTCGCCCTTTTATCTTTCTGCACCTCTGGTCTCATATTTATAAAGAATCAACTGGCACACATACGGTTTTTTACATACGGTGTAAAAAAAAAAAATCTTCAAATATTTTAGTACAAGGAAGTTAAATTTGTGACATTTGAGCTTTTTTATTATTATTATTTATCTCTATATTTTGTTCAAACAATATTAGGAAAACATGAAATTGCAATATCATCATCATGTATTATCTCCTTCAGTGACAGACTGCTGCATCCAAGGTGCACAAAGGAGCGTAACAGAAGATCCTTCCTCCCAGCAGCTGTTGGATAACCATCACTGCTCCCAACAAACTCAATAAGTGTTTACATCCTTCTTGGTATTTTCAGTCTTTTCACTTCTTGTAAATAGTCTTGTTTATTAAGCGCTTATTTTTTCTTTAAATTACCCCGCTCAGTTGCTCATTTCTTTTAATCTGAGTATGCTATTTTTAATAGCTGTTGTAAATTTGCCATTACTGCACCGTCTCTTGTTCTTATTTTTGATACTGTTTACTTTTGTGGGGGATCTGCATGCTTTTATTTACCCTTTAACTTTCTGCTGGGTCGCCTGCATTTCCCCAGAGGGATGATAAGGGATATTTTGATTCTATTTAAGAGCACAAAATGGAAGTAAGACGGGGTGAAACGGGCAGAAATTTGTGAAGGGACATGATTTACTTTTACCGGCTGCTAACAATAAATGTCACAGCTGGCAATTTAAAAACTACATTTCTTTGCAAGTTGATCTTTAACTATATGAGACGGTCAGTGTCTGCCGATTTCTGTGCATTCACTAGAGAAATGTTCAGAGTCAGTGAGGCTGCTGGTGAGGATGAAGAAGTTATGAGCCAATTTATGGAAACGAAGGACTGGAAGCTCAGTTAACTTTATGCTTTAGCTTCTGTCTTCAGCCAGACTTCTCCAGGCTTTCTGAGGGCCTTCGGGAGGTTGTCATGCTGTTTACTCCGGGTTTGTAGAGTGGCGGATGGAAAGTTTCCACGGTTCGGTTCTGGCTGTTGCTGTTTGTGGCACACCCAGCGTTTCCTGTCTGGCTCTTTGATAATAACTGCCAGTTGAAGTTTGGCAGCAGTGTGTCTGTAACAATGTGTCTGTAGGTTGATTACGTTTCTTTCTGATCGTTGTTGCTCTTTGTCTGGAAATTATTGGCTTTCTTCAGACGCGCCGACCTCCCGTGATTCCTCTCAGAAGCTGCTCGTTTCCATCGGCAGGGGTTGCCCAGGGAAGAACCAGAAGTTGCTGAGAGATTTAAAGCGGAGCGGCAAAAGCAAATGAGGTGGATTAGCAGAGCTTGCCGACAATGATTTCATCCGGGACATGTTGCTGCGGAATATCGTCTCTGCTGCCCGGACGTTGAGCTGTTAGCATTTCATGACAGTCATGCGTCTTCGGTCAGAGGCAGCTTCAGATTCACTGCGAGACGGACTGCTACTGGAGATCCTTCCTGGCCACAGCATCACCATCCATGAATCTTTGATGAGATGAATTACGACATGTAAAAAAAGAAAATGGATGGATATTCGGTATTCGTGGAGGTTAGGGACGACAACCACCTGCGAATACTTGAGCCCCCCTCGAGAATCACCGATAACTACCTAATTTAGTAGTTTAAACATCAAAATTACCTTAAACTAGGGGTGTCCAAACTTAGTGTCACGTGGGCCAAAACCACTGAGTCAAAAGTTCTCACGGGCCAAGAAAAAGATTAAAAAAAACTAAAATCTACCAAATAAAGTTGTCCAATTTTTTTGTTTTTTGTTTGTTTTTGTCATTCATCGTTTGCTGTATTAAAAGAAAGACATCTAGTTTTCAACTTGAATAAATTTATTCTCAGATATAAAAACAGGATTTGGGTCACTGTCTTTCAAAACACTCACTATATTTAGCCAAATTCAATAAATGTTATGAAAGTGATTTGAGTGCAGCAAAGTCGGCTTTTCAGTAAAAATCTCTGGATTGACGTGGTTCTACTTTATAAAGGTTTGGTTATAAAAAGACGAAGACTTTGTGTTGTACTTAACATTTTCCATTGTAAGAAAATTATGTCGGTAATAACTTTGCCCTTATTAGCAAATAAAAAAAATCTCCATCTGCGTCTACCACCTGTGCTGGACGGGGCAAATTTGGATCACTGCAGTTGGAGGGGCCGCAAAAACTTAGTCTAAGAGCCACAAATGGCCCTCGGGCCGCACTTTGGACACCCCTACCTTAAACTATCAACCTAAAACATTTGAATATCATTTCAAAGTCATCTTAAAATATTCCCCTTAGAAATGTGGCTTACTACTACTACTACTACTACTACTACTACAGGTGAATACTCCTTCAGCTGTTACCAAGGCAACAACAAAACCAAAGTTACTCCTGCTTCTTCTTCTTCGTCGGGGTCCTCCATTCCTAAGACATCTGCTTCCTTTACGTCGCCGCCTTCCAAAAACTGCTGCGCTCGACCAACAGCATCTGCAGATTTTCCTCACACACTGAACTGCGAATAGGCGGGGGTCGACTGTCCAGCTTTTGTTCCTCTTTGACTTCAGATTTCTCAGATCGAGGGTTTTGTGACGGTGTGATAATTTCAACCCTTTGCAGGAATACAAGCTGCTGCATAACAACATCTGAACAGGCTAAAGTTTAGACGTGCATCGTGCTAATTTTGCCTTCTTTCTGTCCACATTGTTGAAGATCAGCACGGCTTTCTGGTCAGTCTGTGATGAGGACGTAGCGGAACTATGAACGGAAATGATGATTCACTCAGTGTAAAAGTTTATTTTGGGTGTTTGTTGAAACCAAGGAAATACCTAAGCTGCTTTCTGCGGTTTTATTTCAGTATTCAGTTTCCAAAGTGACTCTTCATGGACCCAGGCCTGTAAATATGTGCAGCAGCAGGTGGGGGTGGGACTGATTACCTCATTGCAAGGACTTTAAACATTAGAGAGTGTATGAGGGAAAACGTCGGTGCGTTTAGCTTGGTGCCGAGCCCCAACCTGGTCTTAGGCTCCGTTCACACAGCAGGTCTTGATGCTCAACTCCAATTTCTGCTAAAATCCGAATTTATTTTTTTTTCCTGCATGGTCGTTCATGCAGCTAATTAAATGCGACATCAATCAGACGTCTTTGTGAACGGTTTACGATTCCAAAGCGACCCGCATGTGCAGGAGAAGTGCGCTCTGTTCGTGGAAGTAATAACAGCCATCTACGGATTGATTTTAAAGTTACTGAGCGACAGGAGCCGATAATATCGTCCCAAAATAACATAAGACGAAGGAAGACAGTAAAAAGAAAGCACAGCTAAAAGCCTTTTGTGGAGCGATTACTGCATCTTCTGTTTGGACAGTGGGAACCAGGAGTGGTGGGATTACGATGTGAAACTGACTTCTTTCAAAATCATAATTTTCAGCTATAGTTTGCACTCAGATTTATTGCGTCTGGCTTCTTCAGGTGCAGAATTATGACGCATGTCTCACGTCGATGATGTAATAGTCAGATAAGATGGCCGTTCAGACTGCAGACGCTTTGAAAACGGTCAGATGTGAGATGAATTAGTCACACATATGTGGAAGCGGCACAAATCGGATTTTATTTTGGGTGGAAAGATCGGAGTTGGGCCGTTCAGACTTGGAAAAGTCGGATATGTGTCGCATTGCCTGCTGCGTCAACATAACCTAACTTCTCACAATGCAGCTTCTCAGAACCATTAAGGTGTTGCTCAATAAATACCCTTTGACTGGGGATTCATATGCAATAAAACGGATTTATTTGAGAAGCCGTTTTTATTTTCAGGTGCTAGATGTACCTTCAGATGTTGGCACCCTGGGTGGAGAGCCGTAGTGCAGAGGAGTGATAACACATAACCCGCTGATTCACAGATCAAGCAAACGGCGCTGGGATTTTCTAAAATCTGCACCCAGCTGCTTTAATAAGTCTGATTGTTTGGGGGGGGAGGCGTGAAAAGATGGGAACTGAGTCGTGTTTGCCTGTGAGAGCGCAGCCGCAGTTACTGGCTTCCCGGCCTGTGTCCGTCCTGCAGCCACGCTCTGCACGCTGCCGCCGGGTCTGACTGCGTCTGCAACCGGACTGGGCCGAAGCTGGAAAGAGAAGAAGAAACAAGTGATCTGAAGCCAACCATTTTCACGATGGCTGCCAGGAACTAAGTTGGTTCCTCCTCCTGGAGGAGTCCTGACAGTTAACGGGCTGTTATTCAGCTCCAGTTGAGCCTTTGTGCTGGGGGAACAATCCCCCCATTCCCCCCCGTGACGATACGAAGCCTGTGGCTCCGAGTGGGAGGAGCGTCCTTGAGGAGGTCTCGATGCAGCCGACCGTAGCTCGGCTGTGGTGGAGCTCATATTGGAGTGACCCGGGGAAAGGGGACGAGTCGTCACTGTGGGAGCAGGAAGTCGTGGCCTGCCTGTGGAGCCAGATTACCACTGTATTCCCCCTCCCTCCTCTTCCCCCGGTGGTTTGGCATACAGATGACTGGCTGGTGGGGCAAACATGCCATCAGCAGAGTGTTGCATAAAGCAGCAGCTGGAAGAAATGATTTTATAATGAGGAGCAGATGTTGCTCCACCATGTTTTTGGAAGTCGGTGACCACGCTGCTGCCTGATTCAGCAGCACCATGTTAGTTTTCCCTGTTATGTTGTTTGCATGTTTCTAAAGACTGGGCTTGTTCAGACTGTGCAGCCACAGTGTGATCTAAGCCAGAGCCATGCATGCATGGGTGCGCCTCTCTTTGTTGGAGAACAGCCTGAGGGAAAACTTCGCTCTGCATGGAGAGCACACAGAAAGTGCTGGCCCACCGAGCGCCAAACAGCGGCGGAGCGATTAATATCTAAAAGTTTCAGATGGTAAACAACAGCGAACCAAAAAGATTTCATAAGACATCTGGAGTCTGAAATTATTAATCGGATTGATCGTGTTGAATCGATTATTGAAATATTCGTCAACTAATGTAGTAATAGATTAATTGTTAACTGGAGTATACAGACTCTAAAAAAGACCATTTGCAGAAAGAACGACACACTGAGAACGGTAATTAAGCCAAACTTCGACAAATATATACATTTTGCATTTAAGATAAACAAAAAAACCTTTGTCTGTAAATTTGTTTCAACCAAACATCCTCAACTGGCGCAGTTTTAGCTTCACCTGGTTCAAATTCTGTAAAAAAGAAAAATCTATTAAGCATCTTTTGCTATTATTTATTAATCACTTAAACAAAAAATAATCACCAGATCAGCCCTACACTGTACTGATGTTCAGTCAAGCAGAAAGGCTGAGCTTTTCACGTGTTGATGTTAGAAGGGTTTTATTAGCTGCAGATGCATGCTTTGCGACAGATGATCACGGTATGCTAAAGGAATGCTGCGTTATTGCATTTTAGGCAATAAAATGTTTGTTTTCTTAATTTAAAAAAGGAATTCAATTTCTTTATTTGCATCTTTTAATGTATTTTCAATATTGTACAAAAAAAGGTTAAATCAAAAATCTACAGAACGTGCCAGTTTTTTATCCAATTAATCGTCAGAATAACCGATAGGTTAATCGATAACTAATCGTTATTTGCAGCCCTATTGGAATCGTTTTTAGTAGAGCTGAACAATATATCGGCATTAATATCGGTATCTATCCAGTAAGTAAAAACTGGGCGGATTTTAAGGGCCGATGTTTATTTCCATCCTGCTGCTGTTTGTGTTTCCGGAGTGGGGGGGGGTTAGTCATGTGATAGTGATGCAGGATTGTGTTTCACTGAAACAGAGCAGCAGTGTGGTTGTTTCTTCACAATGTTGAAATTGTAGGGTTATATATGTAATATATGCAATATCGGTTACTGGCCATAACAGTAAGAGTACCGTATTTTTCAGACTATAAGCTGATTTTTTTTTTTTTCCTTCATAGTTTGGCTGGTTCTGCAACTTATAGTTAGGGTTGAATTAAATATGTTTTTTTTTGTCCTCTTCATGACGCATTTTTTTGACTGATACCTTAAAGTGTAACTAACCCCAAATCAACTTGTTTTTGCTGATAAACTGTCTAAATTTTTGTTTTGTTTAGTTTTGCGACATTTTGCCGAAAACCATCTCAGTGCTGCCCTCAAAGTCATTAAATATAGCGATTAAGTGGATAAGTTGACAGTGCTTCTTTCGTCCTGACCCCAGTCTTTACCTCCTCTACGCATCCCCACACGTGGCCACGCCCCCAGGTGTATAATGGCCCCGCCCACTTTGAATCCCCCCCTCAAATTTGCCAGGGGGAGGGGTTATGTGTTCATACTGACTGAAATGAACCAAGGACTAAATATTACTGTTTGCAGCTGTGAAGAAAGCTAATCAAGGGCTGAAAGGAACAAGTTACGTCTCCACGCCCTGGTAGTTGCCACGGAGATGAATAGAAATGACTTTGCAGGCGGGCTTTCTTGGTGTTACTGCTTCATGCAATGCAACCGCCTCTGGCATCGGTGTGTCAGAAACTGCCAGCAGAGGTTCAAGCCAAGCTCAGCAGTTTCTGTGAGTTCGTTGAAAAGCAGATAACTGAACACGTGTCACTGGATCATATCATCAGCATGGACGATGTCCCCCTTTCTTTTGACAATTTATAAATAATTGCAACTTACAGTGTGACTTATGTTTGTTTTTTTCCTCTTGATGTATTTTTTGACTGATGCGACTTCTAGCCCAGAAATTACGGTAATATTGGATATCGTTATCGACCTGATATCAGTGAATCCCTAATTTTTGACTCCTACGCTTATTAGCGGTTCAGTATTTGCTCGGGTTTAAAAAGATCCCGCGATATTTAAACATCACGATATTTCTTATTGAGGTGACTGCTATCTCACAATCACTAGCCGGTTACGTTCATCATGGCTTCACCTGAAAAAGTTGTATCCAACTATTCCTAAGTCATGTGTTTGGCAGCATTTTGGGTTTCCAGTAGTCATAAAAACTGACAATAGAGTAACAAACAAGACAGGAACAATATGCAAGCACTGCAAGTTGTTCAGACGCTGAAGAAAGCAAAAAGCATCACTAAAACAGCTGATGGCTGAACCTATTCACAGATTTTTCTGTGGACTGTAACTCCAAATTATTTGAGGAAAATTTGCCTCTTTGCATATTTTTGTAGAGCATGTCGAAAATATGTGAAAGCAGAAGACCCAGGAGCAATGCTACTTGACACATTATTGGCTGGCGTTGGTAAAACAGCCAATCCTGTAGCGGCTGTACCCCCAAGAGTGGAGATGAAGAAGACTACAGATGTTAGCTTTTACTGTAGTGCTAGGTGGTAGCGTGTATTAACACATTTTAAGGTATAGTTGGTTTTTTTTAACAATTAAAGTAATTATAAGCACTTTTAGAGGGGTCTCAAGTATCTAGCTAGCTAGCTAAATGCCTAGTTATGTAGCTAGCCAGCTAGATAGCTAGCTATCCAGCTAGTTATCTAGGTAGGTAGCTACTTAACTAGGCAGATAGCTAGATAGCTAGCTATTAGCTAGATAGAGATACAGGATATAACCTTTTTCTTTCATATTTACTTCAAGCGCAGCAGATGCATCTTTTTTTCCAAATGTAATGAATATACATTTCAGATAATTTGGGATTTCTTTACAGATCAAAACGTTTGTTTTTCACTAATAAATCAGCCCACACAGAGCTCACTCTACCCGTGCACACGTTTGTGCAGATTTATTAACCTGAAGGAATGGATTTCCTCAGCTTCTGTTTTCATTTCCACATCTGATCCTTGCTGGCCTCCATAGTTATTGACCCAGCAATGGGAACCAAACAAATCACCCGGGCTGGAACACCAATAAGCTTTAGCATTCAGAAACCCTCTTCCTCTAAAAGGTGTGCGATTGCTAGCATTTTCTAAAGGATTGTCCTGCTCTGTAAGGTCATCTGCTGTTGCTACATTTAGGTGTAAACCCAGAGGAACCTGTGATTACAGTGCAGCGTGTCGGAACCAGCGGTAATAGTAGAAAACCTGAAGCATAGCCGTGGAAGTGAGCTGTGATTCATCACCGGGCTCTCAGGATTATCCGTCACAACAGCCACCGTCTATAGATTTACAATGGGTTTGGTAATATGCTCACACAGCACACAGAGCTTGGAGGCAGTCAGCTTTTGAATTGACCCTGAATCATGATAAATCACAAACACAAAGTGCTTTTCATTAAAAAGTCAAAGAACCTCGCAGAAGTTTGATGATTAGTTTCAGATCTGCGGTTTTCTTAACAGGCTACTAAGAACCTCAAAAACATGGACTGTTGACGCATGTTTAGTGTTTCTACACCCTGTGACGGCACCGCACAGATGAAATCTGCATACTGCGGTGGGAGAATAAGGATTTGTTGTTCAGGGAGACATATTGTGATGTCTAATTTTATCTCTGTGCGATTTAATGGACAGCAGTGTTATTCATTTCTGCAGCAGTCTTCTCTGTCCTTCTGTAATGGGAAGACCTCAAAGTGAGTTGTAACTTAATCAAAGAATGAATTTGGAAACAAAATATGAGGAAACTCTGGATCGTTGGATGTTACATTTTCTGTTATTCTCAAGAGATGCACCGACTGCAGCTTTCTGGGCCAATTTAATTTTCAGTATTTCTACAGCTCTGACGTGCAGGTTAAAACTCACCGTGCAAAATAATATATTTTTTTTTATAAGTTCTGTTCACTATAAAAGATGAAATAAAAAAAACAAACAAAAACAGAACGTTTTCTGTTGGTCACTGTTAAAATAAAATGCTCCATTTTTACACATAACATCCAGATTTGCACGGCAGACCGGTGGACTTTAAGGCTGTTTCCCCACCAGATAGTCCGGTAGACTCGGTTCGACTGGGGACCAAAATCACAACGTTTGTTCCATTTTCAGCTGCTGTGGTTCACTTTCACACTGCACTGTGTTAGACCAGTTCCGGCTACTTTCCCACTGGGATCTCCTCATCTCAACCAGACTCGGGTTTCAGGGTTTTCCATCATGCTCCTTTTTTGCCATCTACTCGCCGGGGGTTCCAAGCAACCCAAATCGAGCTAAAAGAGCAGGAGTTTCTTAGAGATAGAGGCCCAATTTCAAGACATTAAATAATGAAGTCAAGTTTCTTTTAAGTCATATTTGATATAAACAGCATTTTTGTAACAACTGAAGGGAACATAGTTGCTTGGTTGTTGCTATAAAATGATTCTATGTGCTTGGAAAACACATAATACTGCCCCTTTAATTTTTGGTAATCGCCGAATAATTACATATGAAACCAATCTCATCCACCGATCTTATCTACCTCCACAAAGACCTGAAAATCAGCCACGAGCTGCATTCCCATTTATCATAAAATTGTGCAAATTGGAATCACGAAAGTAAATTTGCTTAATGGAAACACACCAATTCTGACAAAACTCATGTTTTTTTTGCACAAGGATGAGGTGGCTTTTCAACCATAATGAAGTTTGTATTTTGCGACGCTGCAATGGAGGCACTTTTTTTGCATCACTCCAGTCACAGCAGTTTGGCATCTAAATGAGATGAATAAAATGTTTGCTAAAATATTTTAATTAGCGGTGGGATTCAATTAAGATTTTAATCAAGTTAATTGCAGGGTCTGTAATTAATTAATCACAATTTCATTGAAAAACATATATAAGCAACATTTTCAATTCAAAAACCCTTCTTGCGGTTAAATTATTGAATAAATAGACTTATGAACTTAACAACAAAGATGTTTATAGTTTTTAATCTGCTCTTCAAGTTCTTCACCATCAGATTGGAGCAAAGTTCATCTCTCCAGAGTTTCAGGAACCTCTGATCATTCATGGAGCTTCTTTAAAAATGTGGACGCTGACATTAGCATTGCTGCTACATGTTTAGCATTGAGATGCTAATTTAGGCTAGCATAGCTTCTCTGACAGGCCGACTGCTTTCAGCACAACTTCAACACAACTGGAGTCTTTTCCAGCGTCCCGTCAGATCGGCTCTAGAAGCAGAAATTAACCCCCAGCGGGACCAGAGAGGCGGCTTCGTCCTCCATCGCTGATGTCTGCAGATGTCGCTTGTGTGTCCGATTTTTGGTCATACCAGAAACATGCAAATACAAAGGTTCTGCCTTGAGACTTTTGTATGTAAAAAAAAAAAAAAAAAAAAAAAAAATTAAATAAGTAGAAAAATGCAATCAATTGCGTTAAAATGTGTGACATGTTAAAATCTATGTAATTAATGAATCTAAATTAACGCTTTAAAGTCCCGGCCCTAAATTTTGTTCCTGCTCTGACTGCTGTTTTCTGGTTCCAGCACCAGAAGTTCTGACCTCATGCTTCAGATTCCCATTTAAACCAGAGCTTCTCACACACACTCTCCTTCTCCTCACCAGTGGAGTGGAAAGGGACACACAGCCCGCCTCTGCTCTGTTGCTTTGCTTCACAGACGGCTGCGTTGGTCCTCTTTAATCATGTATCGATTGAGCAGAGACATAGCCCGGCTATCAGGTGTACAACAAGATCCAGAGTAACTAAAAAAAAGTGTTGAATTCATGGAGTTTTAAAAAAATAATTTAAGGTGTAATATAATCATTAATATCGGGAAGTCATGGTAATTTCAGAGTGTTTAAATAACTGTGTTGGTTTACCAACATAAATGAGTAAATTCATGCGTTTTTACTTGATCCAGAGACGAGTCCGAGAGAGTAGAAGTGGATGCATCTGAACCGACAGGGCGACGCTCGGTGAATACGGATGGAGAGGCCACCATCTCTCTCTGTTCATTATCAGCGGCGTAGAGACGCTTGTTCTTACAGAGGCACAATCTGGCGTCCATCAAAACACACAAAGGGACCTGAAATTAATTAATAGGAAGGCGATGCATCAGTCAGACAATCTGCACCACCACCTGGTCCAATTTATGCAGCCGGCTGAAGCAAGAGAACCAGAATCCAGTGCTGGTTATCGGAGTAACTGGGAAGGAAACGCGCTGAGAGGGAATCGGCTGAATCAGCTTGTTGGAAGACTTTCTGTTTGCTCGTTATCTGATGACGGGACCGTTTACCAAAGGAAGGGTGTTTAGTTACACCAAGAACAAACTGCCGCCTTCATTAACCTTTTCGTTTCTTTGTGTTTAGGTTCATCCCAGACATCCCTCACTGGGAAACTCTCCAGCTTCCTTCTCCAGTGCTCCTCCTCCCTCTGGTGGTAAAACTCTCTCACTGCAGTCACATGGCCGTTCATGTTACATCCACAAACTGCACAGTTTACTGGGATCTGAGGTGATGGACCGAAATGACCAGAGGTCATAACAGGGCTGGGCGGTATGGCTAAAAAATTAAATCTCCGATATTTTTCATAACAGATCCGACTTCGGATTTTGAGCTCTTTTTTTTTATTCTCACTTTCTTTTCCAAAAACGAAATTACAAATGAAAATATTGTCAAAAAGTGGCTTTTATTGTAATCATCTCTTCTGTGAGTTATATGACAGTATCAGGGCCAGGCGACGATATTTTTTGTTTAATTACAAGAATATAGTCATATTAGCAGAATAAAGATACAATTTTAGCAGAAAATACATCTTGAAATTATTAAAAAACAGTCTTTTTATGAAAATAAAGCCTTGATAGAGATCAGACGTGACCAATTTAGTTCATGTAGTTCATTCTTTGAAATAGTTGTTTGAACAATCGTTTCAAATTCCAGCTACTGATGATAATTTGATGCTGATGTGTCAAAAGATGAAGTATTTCTATGAAAGATTAAGTATTTTATGTAAAACTTGTACTTAAGTATAACTTCACAAGCTATAATGTTCAACATTCCTCATCTCATTATTTTGTTATTTTTCATGTTGGAGTTCTCATAAACGTACTATTCTCCTAAATAAATTCTCCTAACATTACAACTTTTTTCTGGTAATATTATGACTTTATTTTCGTATTATTTCAACTCTATTGTCGTACGACTGCATTCCTGTAATATTATGACTTTGTTCTCATAATTAAAACAAAAACAAATCGAACCCTTGCCCTAACACTTGACCTGAATTCAAAGTCCAACTAAATAATAGCTATAAAACACGCCTGTCAAACAAGATGGCTGCCCTGGGAGCGGTGACATCACTCTGAACTCTGGAAACTCAAGTAGTTCATTGGTGTGGAAAAAAAAAAAAAAAAAAAAAAAAAAAAAAAAAATCCAGTTTTTCCAAAAATTTAATCTTCAAAACCAAATATTTGACTAAGCAATAAAATCGATTTATCGCCCAGCTCGAGTCATAACTCTAAAAATGAGCGAAAGAATAGGTGGTTTACAAAATGTAGATGGAATTAAAAATCTGAAGAGTGTGGCATGCATTTGTATTCTGTCTCCTTTTCATCGCTCTCTGCTGCAGACGTGTCTTTGAAGCACAAACATGGCCGCCTGGTTCTGGAGGTGCCGTTGCCGTCCAGGAACGAGAAGTGTCTGTTCTTCCTGCGGCCCATGCTGATGACTGTAGGAGACCTGATCGCCGATCTGCAGCGAGAGGACTCGGGAGCCACTGCTTCTCTTCTCTCCACAGGTGTGACGAGGCTTCATTTTACGACAGGTCCATAACATCCCACCAGGGGGCGCAGCAGTGCAGACTGGTTATATAGACGTTATATGAACTGGTGAAACTGCAGCTGCGTTTCCATTAAGAAGCTGCGCAAATCTCTGTGGATTTTCTGCTAATGTCGAAAAAAATACAATGAAAATCCCACGTGAATAAGCTTGTTCACGCGATAAGTCATTAAAAACATGCCGCGCCACGATCCTCCAACTACTTCCTGTCGTCTTCTTCGTGGTTTGCGCCAGCGGCAACATCCGGTTGTTGATCATGTGACTCGTGTGTTGTGGAAAAAAACGTGTTTCCGTTGCAGTTCTGCGAAATAAACCAATGTCATAAGGCCAGAAAACCACCTCATCCTCGCACCCAAACTTTTCTTGAAAAGGGAGAATTTTTTTCCAAAATGGCGTGTTTCCATTAAGCAAATTTGTGTTCGTTATTTCAATTTGCGCAATATCCGGTTAATGGAAACGCAGCTTGTGACGACTCTGGTTTAGATCAGATAATCAGTCTATAAATGAGTTTTCCACAGTTTTTCCATTTCGGCTTCAGCTGAATGAAAAGGACCGTCTGGAATCTGAGTTTTGACTTGAGGAGAAACTCCTCAGATGAGAGAAGAGCAGAAAGTCCTGCGTCAGATTCTGGCGCTTTCAGAGCAGAAGACGCTAAACTACTGGTGAGCTTTTACACCAGCAAGCCCAGTGAACATGTGGGGCAGAGAAATGATTCTTGCTCTCTTCCTGCAATAATTAATATGTTGTAATATTTTAGGAGCAGACAGAGTAATCATTGATTTTCTGTTTTAAATTTGAGTAATTAGATGCTGTTTTAAATTTTGGCTTCGTTCACAGCAGGCAAACGCGACCCATATCTGGCTTTTTCACGGCAGTCTGAACGGCCCGATTCCGATCTTTTCAGCCCAAAAAAAAAAAAAAAATCAGATTTGTGCCACTTTTATATGTGAAACTAATTCGGAGACGTATCCGATTGTTTTCAAAGCGGTCGTGTCGCATTTTATCCGAGTTTAATGTCATTGATGTGAGACATGCGTCTCACATCAATGACATTTGATGTGACACAAAAGGCCGATTCGACACAAAAGGCCGTTGCTGCTAGTTGTGCTTTCCTTTTATTAGCTTGTTACAATCTTGTGTCGATCCCGTCGGCTCCGGTTGCTGAATAACTTGAAAATTGATCCATAAACGGCGCCATACGTTATTACTTCCGTAAACAGAGCGCTGCTGTGTGACGTAGACGTTCTTCTTCTGCGCATGCGGGTCGCTTTGGGGTCGAAACCGTTCACACAGAAGTCTGATTGCGGTCGGGTTGTTGTATAAATTAGTATTATGAACAACCACGCAAAAAAAAAAAAAAAAAAAAAAAAAAAAAAAAAACTGAGCATCAAGACCTGCTGTGTGAACGTAGCCTAAGTTTTGATATTTTGTGCAAAAAAAGAAAAATATATAGAAAACATAATGGTTAAATGTTTGATAAAAGGCAACCTAACAATGAAATCAGAGAAGGTGCTGCTGTTTAGGGCAGTGGCGCCCCCAAGGGGGGCAAGCCCCCCTCTTGAAAAAGCTGGGCACCCCATTGCCCCCTCCAGAGAATCTTGTATCTTGTTCAATTCATGCAGGCATACAGAACATTGATAGATAGATAGATAGATAGATAGATAGATAGATAGATAGATAGATAGATAGATAGATAGATAGATAGGACATTTGGACTGACCTGATGCGTGTCACATGTTGCTGAGTGTGAATGCTGTCAGGTTGGATGATCTGGGGAACTCTAAGAGACTTTAAGCTGCTGTTATTGATTGAGGAAAATGTTTTGCGGCTCAGCAGCAGCAGTCAGTTTAATAAAGTTAATCTTTCCTTTTTCCCTTGTGTCTCGTTTTCCCATTAGCGCAGTAGAAAGGAAGTCAAGCGCTTGGCTCGGGTAGAAGGAAAACATTTAAATCTGAATCCTTGCTTTTCCAGACGGGCAACGTGTTGCCAACGCGACGCTGTTGGACACCCTGCTGGAGAAGGACTTCCAGCTCGTCATCAACGATGAAGTTTACAACGTCAGCGCTCCTGAGAAGGGTAACAGCCCTTCCTCTATGGAATCAGTTTCGTCTGACTATCAGTAATTACATTCCAGATATCTGAAAATGACTTTTGACTAGACACAACTACACTTTGACTATCCTGAGTGGGAATTTAAGATATCTGCGTTTACATTCTGAGTAGCAAGAATAATAATTCAAGATATCTTCCACTACATTTTGATGAGTCAAAATTCCTTTCAGGATATCTCGAATGACGTCACCGGATTCGTTATTTGAAGGGTCCCACATCCCCAATTACAATTCCAGATATAATGTAACTATGACTCGTCAAAATTACATTTTTAGATATTTGAATTAAGAAATTGTGCATAAGCCCTCCTTATGCTGTCACTGAGCTGTCCAAACAGTTGCCTGCAGAATATTGGGTTTCCTGCACAAAATAGTCAGAGCATACCCCGATGTATAACGAGCTCAGCAGTATGGGATATGTGGAGAACGTGAACTCTACGACTGCTTCAGAAATTTGCAAAGAATTTCTTATTTATTATGTTCCAACAAACACGTTGCATTTAAAAACGGCTTTGAAAAGCTAAAAGTGCAACTGTTAACCCGTTCCCGAAACTGAAAGTGGAGCATTTTCAAAAATAAAATATAAAGTATGTTTTAATTGTTTTGCATTTCTTCATTGTTTCATTGAAATTTCAAAATGCTACATAAATCTGGGATGTTTTGACTAGACAGAATAATTATTAAGATATCAGTATTGTCATTCTGTTGAGTCAGAATGTTAATTCAGGATATCTGAAATAGAAAAGCTGCCTAAATCTTAAAAAGAGTTTTGACTAGTCAGAATTGCAGTTCTAGATATCTCCAAGTTAGTTTTGCTTTCCAGATATCTGCAGCTTAATTTGCACTAATCAAATATTATATATCGTCTATATAAAAATAGAGATCTTTCATATTTATGTCATTTAAGATATCTTCAATCAGAAATATGACTAGTCAGAACAAAAAGTGAGACATCTTTAATTTGCTTTGACTCATAATTTAATTATTGATATCTGAAATATGTGTTTCAGATAGTCAGTAATTAATTGCAAATGTCTTGAATTGAAGCTTCCATACAACATAATGGTAAATGTGACATAATTTATACTAGTCAGAATGTAATGAGAGATATCCTTATTTACCAATTACTCTAGTCATCAACCAGTTTCAGATATATGGACTGTCGGCTTGGTGAAACCGATTTTATGTTAAAACGGCCTGCCATACTCGGCCTGCAGCTGGACGGGGGCTCTTCTCTCACACCTGACTCTGTATTTTAAATGCTTCCACCTGGTTGCAGTGATCACCTCCAGCGAGCATGCCAGGGATCTGGAGGACATGAAACACGTGGTGCACCTGCTGCACGCGGCGCTGCACCTGCCTGAACACCACCTGCTGCAGGAGAGGCAGCTGCTGGAGAGGATGGACAACATCAAGCAGGAGCTCTCGCCTCTGGAGAAGGTAGCAGAAACAGCGAAGCATTGGGTTGGCTGCTCAAACTGTGCTCCAAGTATCTCTGAATAGCATCAGCATCCCTCTGAAGACAGTCAGTAAAGCTCTGCTGGGCAGCGCAAAGTGTGTGCAGTCTCAAACCAGATTAAAATGCCCCATTCGGTAACAACGCAAGCAGGATTTGTGAGCAGACTGAGTGTAAAATGTTTTATTTCCCCTCTCGCATCCCGTTGTGTCCTCCAGACGAAGGCCCAGCTGTCCCAGACGGCAGAGTTTCACACCTCCAGGGCTCTCTGGACGGGCATGGCCCTGCTGTCCGTGCAGGGCGGCGCCCTGGGCTGGCTCACCTGGTGGGTGTATTCATGGGACGTCATGGAGCCCGTCACGTACTTCATCACCTACGCTACCAGCATGGGCGCCTTCGCCTACTACATCCTCACCAAGCAGGCAAGAGCCGCAGAGTTTTGACACGCTGCAGTGTTTTTATCCGTTAAAAATCTGCATTTGTTCCACATCTCTGGAAATAAGATGGCCTCTTTCACGTTTCGCTTGCGTAGCCCTGGAGGAAAACTAAGAATTATTTCTGTTATGTTGCCCAACAATCAGCTTCAACTAGGCCTGCGCGATAAATTGATTTGATCAATTAATCGAATTTTTGAAGATTTAATTTTTGGAAAATCTGGATTTTTCTTTTCACCAGTGAACTCCTTGGGTTTCCATAGTTCAGTGATGTCATCGCGCCCGGGGCGGCCATCTTGTTTGACAAACCTGCTTTACTGCTGTTATTTATTTGGACTTTGAATTCATTTCAACTCTGCCACGGAGTTTTAGGGCCGGACTAAGATTTTCATTTTTAATTACAAGAACAGAATAAAGTCGTAATATTAGGAGAATAAAACAGTAATTTTATGAGAATTTCAACACAAAAAATGACAAAAATTAAATGAGGAATGTTGAGCATCTTGCGAAGTTATACTTTAGTATAAGTTTTACAGATAATACTTAATATTTAATAGAAATACTTCATATTTTAACACATTAGCATCAAATTATTACCAGAAGAAGCACTTTGAAACAACTGTGCAAACGACTGAGTCTATTTTAAAGAACGAACTACAAGAACTGAACTAGTCACATCGGATTGCCTCGATTGAAGCTTTTTTTTTCTCATAAAAACAACTTTCTCATAATTTGAAGACATTTTTTTGTCCTGTAAAATTACTTCTATATTCTGCTAATATGATTTTATTCTTGTAATTAAACAAAAATTCTTGTTGCCTGGCCCTGATATTTCGTCGTACAACTCGCTGAAGAGACGACTGAAATAAAAGCCATTTTTTGAAAGTATTCTTAGTCAAAAACTGCTTTCTCTAAGTGGTGTTATTTAGCTATCAGTCATGTCTGTATTTTGGTAAAGAGACATGCTTCTGTGGAAGATTTCTCTAGAATTCATCCGATCTGAACTGAATCCTTGTGTTCACCGATGTTTTTCCTTTAACTCTCTCCATCAGGATTACGTGTATCCAGACGCAAAGGACAGACAGTTTCTACGCTACTTTTATAAGGGGGCCAAAAAGAAGCAATTCAACGTGGAAAAATACAACAAACTGAAGGATGAACTCGAACAGGTGACTCAGTTATCATATTTAGACTTCTTGTTTTTGAATTTTAAGAACCACAGTCTCAGTCACAGTTAAATTTTACTGCATGTTGTCAGGTGGAAGAGGACTTGAGACGCCTGAAATATCCAAATCAGCTTCAACTACCCCTGGAACAGATCCAGGCGAAGCCATAAATGCTGGAAGGATTGAGACTCAAACAGAGCCAAATCTTTGTTTTATTCTCATAATGCCATATTTTTACCTTGAAATCTATAATTCTGCATTCTTGACATTGATGCCATGTTGTATCCTCAACAAATTCACAACATTGATAATTAAAGTTTGCATTTCAAACATTTTTTTCCTTTGTTGTCTGTCAGATTGTGCATTTTTATGTCCTTGGTAGCAGCTTGTTTAATGAAACAATTTCATTAAACAAATACTAGAGTGCATGGTAGGGCTGCACAATACGTCGTCATTGCAGTATCAGAGTCCAAAGGACTGTTTGGAGTGCAATAAATCATTGGCTAATATATTCTAAGTGTTATGAACTTGCATTTTTCATGCTCATGTAATATTTAGCTGGCTGTGCAGAGTCTCAGGGCAGCAGATTCGCACACAGAAAGTAGGCACATACCATGCCTGTACGATCGAGTGCGAGGGTCGGACTAAGATATATTTTTTTAAAATTAGGAGAATAAAGTCAAAATATGACAATAAAGTCATATTAGCAAAATAAAGATGCAATATTATCAGAAGAGAGTGGTAAAATTACAAGAAAAAGTCATTTCAATGAGTGCAAAGCTTCGACAGACAAGATCTGACGTGAGCAGCTCGTCTGATCCGCGCGGTTCTTTCTTCAAAACAGACTCGGTCGTTTGCACGATCGTTTAAAAGTCCGGCTACTTAGAATAATCTGATGTTGATGTGTTGAAAGATTCAGTATTTCTTTATTTGTAAAACCGACACTAAAGCATAACGGCACAGGATGCTCAACATTCCTCATTTGATTTAATTATTTTTCGTGGAAGAGTTATAAATGTACTTTATTTGCCTAATATTACAACTTTATTTTCATTTTATTGCGACTTTATACTGGTAATATGACTATTCTCCTAATATCACGAATTATTATTATTACGACTTTATTCTTGTATTATTTCAACTTTATTCTGGTAATATGACTTCATTGTCATACTACTTTTTTCTCATAATATTATAACTTTATTCCTAAAATTTATTTTTTTTTCTGAGCCTGGTCCTTTATTATTGCCATTGCGTGATTTTCTGATACCATGCAGTCCTGGTGAGGGTGGAGATTTTGGTGATCTGAACCCTGTTGCTTGAAGTAGATTTTGGGGCATGAAAAGTCATTTCTCTGGGTAGGAAGATATCCAAGCTTGTGCAGAAGCTCATCCATCTGGCTGAAAACGTCAGGAACCTCGTTTGGGGCTTCATCGTGTTGGGGACATTCTCTGCAAAAACACAAAATCTTACCGAGCATTTCTGGTCCAGTCTCCAGTGCAAATGTCTTGAATCCACTTGAAATAACACAAAACTACCTGACAAGTCATTTTCAGTAGGTATAGGAGCTGGTTTTAAGTAATTAATTCCTTAATATTGATGAAAAAGTTCTAGTTACAAGTGAAATAATCTGCAAGACGTTTTAATTTATAATATGGGGAAAACGTCTTGATCCACTGGCTGAGTATTTCACTGCTGAAAAATTACTCTTCAGTTAGTTTTGTCGTATTTCAAGTTTACTAAGATATTTTCACTAAAACTAGACCAAAAACACTCGGTAATATTTTGTGTTTTTGCAGTGTTCAGTCACGTGGCCTCACTGAGCAAGGATCTTGGTACTGGAGCCAATCAAATGTGAAGGAGTTATGAAGATCAGGACCTTAAAGTCTGAGGTCGGGAAGCTCAACTGGACATTTGGACCAGCTGTGGCTCCTGGGGCCCGGCCAGCCTCAGCACAAAAACGTTAAAATAGTAACGGGAGAATTTATTACACTGAGTAGATTACCTTTGAGCCTGTGGTTCCCAGCGCTGGAGACCACAGAGGCGGCGCGACGAGCAGCCCTCTCTTGGAGGGAAGGGTGGAGAGTCGTGTCCAGGTTGGCCCCTTCCACTCGTTCGTCGACTTCCGCCGGTCCGTTTGAGGAATCCTGCAGACAACGCCGAGTCTCTGGAGGGAAAATCTAATCTACCCCAGGTGAAAAGCACTCGCTCAGATTTATTGAAGGATTTTTTTTTTTTACAAGATGAGAGCAAAGACAGAATGTCAGCGAGCTCGGACATACAAAGCCAGTACAGGACAGAAGAAGTTCAAAACTACGGACAAGACACTGAGAACTCAGCTTGCTGCGGAAGTTCCTGTGAGAACTGACTTCTAGCTCTGGCAGAAAACCCTGTTCCCCACAAAGTCCATAAGCAAGTAAAAATAAAGACATAAACCATAAGCTCAGACAGTTGTGAAGCTTCAGGAACTAAAGTTCAGAAATGTTCAGAAATAACGTTCTCCATTACGCCAGAGGGCGGTTTTATATCAGTTTCTGATCAGGTTCTACTGAAACGCAGCAGCTCTTTGGTCCAGTTCGGTCCTAAAGGGCAAAGTTCGCCCTGATCAGAAGGATTCAATAAAACTAGACTAACTTGTTTTCGACCTTTTTGTGTACATGACTGTGAGCCCAGTAACACAAACTGGGTCAGGGACACCGAGGGGAATAAAAGCAACGAGAGCTGAACACTGGTTCAGGATCAGTGAGAAGATGCAATTAGGCGGACGGAGACTGGAGCTCTGAAACCTCTGGTTCCTTTATTGCTGTAAGTAATTCCCAAAAAAGTTCTGTTACTGTAAAAATAGTAAGTGCCTCAGTGTATAAACATGTATGTGAGACATACTGAGAAAACGGCATTAATCCAGGCATGTCTGACCGGTTTCAGAGGTGGTCCCGATCTGAACGGACCTTCCAGGGTGGAGAAGAACTCATGATTAACCTAAAGCAGCAGATATTGAGTCATTGAACAGTTTCCAAGCCAAACGTGTTAAAAAGTTGACTTTGAATAAACAGAGTGACGATCCCTGCTGGTGTGTCAAGGATGTGGAGCTTCCTCCTGGTCTTTGGTCTCCTCTGTTGGGGCTCTCACGGATCAGTGACCTGCAGAGATGTAGACAATGCTGAAGTGGACTGGTGAGAAAATCCCTAATATGTCTGTTTATTAGCAGCAACGACTCGCAAACATAATCAGAACAAGCAGGCTTAAAACTGTGAAATTGTGTGTCTACAAACCCGGCCCAGTTCCAGCTGTTACGTGGAGTGGAATGGTCCAAAATCAGATTTATGACTTAACTGACATAAAAATGCGTCTGAAATATTCTGCCACATAGCTTGTTTTAAGATCCACTGGCTGATTACTTGATTTGGATTTAACTGAAGTGCAAAACATTTATATAATTTATTTCATTAGTATTTTTTTGTGTTTGCTTTTTTTAAAGGGCCAGTATTAAGTAAAATCAACTTTTTTGTGTACATGACTGTGAGCCCAGTAACACAAACATGATGTGTTACTGGACTCACTGGGTTACATGATGTTCTAATGTTATTCCCTCATCAAAAACATACCTGGAGTGATGCTTTGATTTTTTTCATGCATGTTTAAGAAATCCCTTAATCTCCGTGGCAACCATTCAGCTGAGCAAAACACCTGGATAGACCTAGTTCCACCTTCGAGACCCAGCTCCTCCTCGGAGCTGCAGTTTCTAAGCTTCTGAGTTTCTGCCTCACAGAGCCCCCCTCCCCGACGACTCCCCCACTCAGCTCCTTCAGACTAGCCAGCAGCAATTAGCAAACACCTGGTGGAACTGCGCATCTGCTGAGCTCATTATACAAGCTACTTCCCAGTGAAACATTGATAAAGGGTTAATAGAGGAGCAATGTGTTGATGACTTCCTGAAGGCAGAGTTTCAGAAATAGCAGGACTTTCTTAAAGACACAGAGGCCCAATTTCAAGGTGTTAAATTACGAAGTCAAATTTCTTTTAAGTCGTATTTGATATAAACATTTTTGTAACAACTGAAGGTAACATAGCTAGTGGATTGTGCTATAAAATGATTCTATGTGCCTGGAAAACATGTAATACTGTTCCTTTAATACATATCCAGTAATATTAATGGTAATATTTTTATAATCCCAACTGATCTAAAACAGGAAAAAATTAAGCTGATTTGATGTCAGACATCGAAGAAAGAATTTTTTTTATTCAGTGTATGTAAATATCTGGACTTAACGGTTTAAATGGCAGATTTAGATTTAAAATTATTTTAATTTGAAATTTTTTCTCTGTTCAGGCTGGGTGGATGGATGTACCCAAAGAATATTGTGGATAATATTTATAAAATACCAATATAATTAATCTAAGAGCAATAATTTGTTAAAAGCTGGGCTGGAAACAGGCTCAGGGCTCAGAATGAATCTCCATGGTAACAACAAGGTTATGAATTCACTCTAAAACCAAATCAAAGATGGATGAAGTCAACTTTATGGTTTTTAAAACATCTTGGTTTTTTTTGTTGTTGTTGTTTGTTTGTTTTTTTTTTACTTCTTCATCAGGTACATTTTGTACAAGGCACCCAAAGTGACTGACTCCACCACTGGCACGGAGTACATTTACATCGACTCAAAAGGAAAGAAACAGTTGAGCAACATCAACAGCCCAAGTGGTGTTCTGGGAAATACACTCAAACCTCTCTTTAAACCGATTAGAAATATGGTGAGAATCACTGCAACACAGATGCACTAAGGCTGCGTTTACACCAGACTCAAATGCTGACTGGAGGGAAGTTCAAGGTTTCGACGGCACCGCTGAGACGCCTTGAGTCAGCTGTAGTTGCCATGCCAGGCCACTGCGTGGCGCTGTGATTTTAGGATTTGCCTTTGAAACCTTAGCTTCCACCTCAAATAATAAACAGTTATCCGTCTCCCACGAACGAAGCGTTCATGTTACAAATATAGTTCTTATCAGAAATTGTGTTAAACTGAACAGGTTAAATAGCACAACACAGCACACGCTGCAAAAACACCAAATCTTACCAAGTATTTTTGGTCTCGTTTCCGGTGCAACTATCTTGAATACACTTGAAATAAGACAAAACTAACTAACAAGTAACTTTTCAGCAGATATGAGAGCTGGTTTTAAATCAATAATCCCTTAATATTGGTGAAAAAGTTCTAGTTATAAGTGAAATAATCTGCCAGTGGAACAAAACATTTTAACTTATAATATGGGAAATGTCTTGTTCCACTATTGACTTAAAACAAGCTGAGATATTTGCACTAGAAACTAGACCAAAAATACTTGGTAAGCTTTTGTGTTTTTGCAGTGTATGTTCTGCAGTCCATCTCCCGCCCACAATCCAGAAGAACAACTTTCAGGTTAATTTGCTGCTGTGAAAGCCGTTAGATGTGACTAAGGCCAGGCGACCTGTCCAGGGTGGACAGAGAGAGAGACCATGCCTCTCAACCACTGACCACCCTGGACTCCTGCGTTAGGTGCCACAGTTAGTTATGGACGGTTGTTTGAGCAGAAAGTGTAGCATTGCAGTCTGTAAACTGAATGAACTGATGAAGGCTGTGTTTGCAGGAGTCAACCTTTGGGTTCATCAGCTACAGCGATCAGCCTCCAGGGTGTAGTGCTGAACAAGGGAGGTTTGGCCACAGTAAAGGTAAAGAAAACATTTCATTTCAACCTTGATGGGCGCCATTGTTATTGCTAATGTCTTTCCACTTTGGCATCATGGTAGCACAGCATATAAGCTCTGGAGAAGCTGACTGCTCATACAGAAGAGCTGATGAAGATCAGTTAATTAATGCATCTGATCAGCAACACCTGGTGGCTTCCTTTCCATTTCCCATAAGGCTGTTTTCACACTTGGTAGTCCGGTAGACTCGGTTCAACTGGGGACCAAATTTGCAACATTTGTCTCATTTTCAGCTGCGGTTCACTTTCACACTGCGCTGTCTCCAACCAACCAAAGCCTTTGAAGAACCTGTTCCCCACCTCACCTGTGGGGGCGCTGCACCAAGAACCACTGAAGGAAATGACATGAAAACCTCTGAAGAAGACACTGAGCGCAACTTCTTTCTTCACAAAATGTAAACAAAAATGAAGCGGAGTCAGATTTTTTTAGATTTCACTTCTGTCGTTGGTAAAAGACCACGAGACATTTCTCCCGCTAGCGCTGGACAAGTGGGTTTATTTTGGTTGGGTTTACCCAGAATGCCCTGCGTTGTAGTCCGCTTCCTGCTTTTGGAGCGGTCTCTGGTCCGATTGGCGTTCACATCTGCATCCGAACCGAACCAGAGTTCACTTTAATCGAACAGAGACCTAGGTTTGTAGGCGGACCAGAGTTCGATTTTTTTGGTTTGATTGCGCGTTCACACATCCCCAAACGAACCGGACCTTCTCGGCAAACGAACTGGAGTTGGATTAGAGCGGACTAAACGGGGCTGGTGTGAACGCACCCTTAAATCCTGTGTAAGCAGCTGGGACGGACTCAGTTTCTTTACACACGCAGTTTCCATTTTTGCTTCATCAGTTCTTCTGACCTGGTATCTGAAACTCTGTTTCTTTATTTCGTCCTGCTATTCAAGTATTCCAGACATTTGACCCATGTGATGTTTCAGTACCTGACATCCAACCATCCGTCTGTGTGGAATAATATAAACCTGTTTTCTCTGTTCTGTCCTGCAGGACTGGTGATGGTGGACAGAAGAACCATCACCAGTACAGGAGTGTGGATTTTACACAGCACCCCACGGTTCCCTTTCAGAAGGGAGGAGAACAACTTCTGGCCAAACAGTGGGAATAAAAACGCTCAGACTTTCATCTGTGTGACTTTCAACTACGACCAGTTCTCAAAAATAGGTTAGACTTCAGAGTAACTGCTACAGAAGTAAGGATTTATTACTGACAGACTGATTATTTTTGATAACATGTTGCTGTTTAATATTTGCAGGCACACATCTGCAGCACATCAGTGCATTTCCATTTGAATATTATATCCCAGATAATTTTCATGTGGAACTTCAAAATGTTGTGAAATGGACAGAAGACCCTCCAACCAGGCCTGACATTGTTCATACTGAATCGTTGACATCCAGAAAGAACCAAGTCTTTAGAAGCTTTGCTAAACGAACATCTCAAGAAGAAGAGGGTAAGATTCTTCCTCTTCTAGTTGTTTTTTAATGTTCTGTATGAAAACCAATTATAGCTGATTCGTCTTCCATTTAATGCGTTCTTCATACACCTCCCCCCCCACACACACACTACATTACTATTATTGATTTATTATTTCTGCAAACTTCTTGATGTTGCTATACTTGATGTTCAATTCAGTTCAATTGAAATTCAAAAATACTTTATTTATCCCAAAGGGAAATTAAATAAACGTCCCATTCATACATGTTTCACTGATGTTAATTACAAGTTAGCTTGTTCAGTCATTCATTCATTATAAGTTGCGCAGCAAACGTCGTCAGTCATTAAAATACATTCAATACTCTGTTTGCATAAATCGAAAATAAGCACAGGCATAATAGGCACTTTACTAACAATGCCACAAGCATTAACGTTTCAAACGAAGTCAAAAACACCATAAAAATAGGTAAATGGGTCAATGAAAGTTTAGCCGAATTGTTTGGGACCCTTAAAACATTAACCGAAAATAATCAGTAGTCCTATTTCAGGATGTTAAATAGTTTTATACATAAACTTATCAAAAAGTAACCAAATTCCACTATGGAGTTCCGTTTCGCGACCGCAAAAGTGGTATAATAGACAAAAAAGGGTCCGAAAAACAGATCTTAGCGGTAAAATTAACAACCCTAGACAAAACAATCCAAACAACCTGAATATCAAGCAACTTGCCACTGAATTTTGTAACTCCAAATGTTTTCATGGAGTTTTAGGAAAGGCAGACAGCGCCACTGCAGCCATGCACTGCCAGCAACGTGCAACTCACTTTTACAACAGCGCCCCCCGGTGGCTGGATGAATGAACGAGTCGCACGCTTGTTGAAGTTGCCCCCCTCCCCCTTTATTCTGAAAGTTTAATTATAGATTTAAAACTCTGTATTTTAATATTTCAGTTCAGTTGAATGTCAACTCCACACAGTTCCTTTGGACTGAGTCAGTTGATGAGTTTAACTTGCCATATTTTTTCTGTGTTTTGGTTTCTTTTCACGCAGAGAAAACTCCAACAGAACCAGAACTTGTCACAACAAACCAGTAGAGAATGTTCAGTCTGTTTCTTGGTTTATTGGGTTAGATTTCATGTTAAATTATCTGGGAAGTATACCAAATAGATTCTGAGAAGATGTCTTGAAAGTAACACAGGGCTTTGTTTATTTGTGTGTTTATTCTGCCGTATCCCACAATGAAACACATATCTGTCTACAGGAAGGTGTTTGGCTCAAGCTTGCAGCACGTATCAAGGTTGCTGATCTCTGTACAGTTGTTTTGGTCCGATTGATATGTTCACATCTACACAAATGAACTCACCAAAGAGGGAAACCAACCAGAGGTTGGTTAAAACACCCTAACATGCTGCTTCTTCTTCTTGCAGATGGAGATCTCTACCTAAGTATTGCCGAAAACATCAGAAGTGACGTGTACGTCCAGACATGGGGCTGCCAGCGGGACTGGGCAGAATCCTACTGTCCAGAAACTGGCTGGCAAGTCATCAACGCCGAAGGCATAGTTGTAACTAACCGGTGGAGATGGGAGTCTAATGTGGACCATTCCAAGTGGTGCGTCGCTAAGGATCAGAACAAACACTGGACCTGCATCGGTGACATGAACAGGGCCATATCTCAGTATGAGCGGTACGGCGGGGCGCTGTGCATCGAAAACGAGGCGGTCCATGAACACTTTCTGCGTTTTGCTACACATCCTCAGAGGTGTCGGAAACGTCCCGCCCCGCGTTGTGATCCAGACTACATTGGTTAGATCAGTTGTGTCCACGTCAAAGAGTGAATGTTTTCCACCCTCAGATCACTGCTTTGCAGACCTAAACCGTTCAATCAGAAAAACTGGAGATAATTCCAGAAAAAATGAAACTGTAGAATAAACTGTGTTTCTTAAGAAACATTACATTTAATCGGAAACCTGATTTTTAAGAAGCTGCTACTCTCTGATGTCAACTTCTGTGATTAATATTACCAATAAATCACTTCTGACTCCAACTTTGTTTCTGCCCTGTTTTACTGAATTCTTGGTCTTTAACTCTAGCGGTGGAGAAAAGTTAGTGAAGACATCCTCAGCACAGAAAGACAAGCACATTATATAAGGATAAGCTAAATATTTAGCTCCAAATTAAATATTTCATTACCAAAATAAATATTTAGTTTAACTAAATATTCGGTCTCAAACTAAATTTAGTTAGCAAACTAAATGTTTGCCTTCAAAGTAAATATTTAGATTGCTAACTAAATATTTGGTTTCAAATTAAATATTTTTCTCCAAGCTAAATATTCAGTATGGAGCTAAATATTTAGTTAGTAAACTAAATGTTTATCTCCGAGTTAAATATTTAGCTCAGACCAAAATATTTATTTAATATACTTATTCGGGTGCCGGTAACAGGAAATGAACTATCAAAATAAAAGCAGGGTCTTGTGAACCCTATAAATATAAATTTCTGCTGATAAACCATCGCAGTCACTGTTGCTGTAGATCCATTCACAGCTGTATTACCATTACGATGGCTTATCCTGTTTTTTAAGCTGAAATGTACATGTCAAGAGAAGAAGAAACAGCAAAGAAAAGGTGATATAAGCAAAAACTGAAACGAGTCAGTCGCGCCAGCAAGAGTTTATATTGAGGTTTGTAAGACTCTGCTTCTATTTTGGTAGTCCATTTCCGGTTATTGGCAAGCGAATTCGTATATTAGCTAGATATTTAGCACAAAGGTTGAAGCTAAGTATTTAGTTTCCAACTAAATATTTAGACTGACGGTAAATATACTAAATTTTTCATTTAAAATTAAATATTAAGTTCCAAACTAAACATTTAGTTTCCAAGCTAAATATTTAGCTCTGAGCTATAGCCATATCCAAACTAAATATTTAGATTAAGCTAAATATACTAAATTTTTAGTTTAAAACTAAATATTAAGCTCCAGACTAAACATTTAGTTTTCAAGCTATATATTTAGCTCTGAGCTATATTCATATCCAAACTAAATATTTAGTTTTCTGACTAAATATTCAGTTTGGTGACCAAATATTTAGTTAGCAAACTAAATATTTAACCCCAAGCTACATGTTTGGCTTTAAACTAAATATTTAGCTTGCTAACTAAATATTTAGCTGGACTGAAATGAACAGTCATGCCAGCCTGAGTTTATATAGGTTTGTAGGTTTATTTTGGTAGTCCACTTCCTGTAATCAGCAAGTGAATTTGCATATTAGCTAAATATCTACCTCTGTGCTAAATATTTAGTTTGAAGCTAAATATTTAGTTTGAAGCTAAATATTTAGCTTCAACCTAAATATTTAGCTTGCTAACAATATTTCATTTGCTAACTAAATATTTAAATTAATAAATAGCATGGTTAAAAGATGACTGAAAAATTAACCCGTTTTTTTTCTGTTATGTCAGGCTAAATAACCCAACTTACTGCTGTTAATTTTTGATTGTGTAACTTTAAAAACCACACATAGAATGAATGGTTGAACAGGGAAACATAAAACATGGAGAAAACAACTTTACTGGGATAAACTCAACCATAAAACTGTAATAATATAAAGGAAGGAATCAGATCGGAGACAAAACAGTCACTTCACATGAACACTAGACTCTACTGACAACGTAAACAAGCGGAAAGATCTAGAATAGATATAGAAATATTTAAATACCCAAATCTCAAACCACAAAATCAAAGGTCATGAATCTCATGACAGAAGCCCCCCTCTAAGGAGGCAGTTTTCAGGAGTCCTTCATAAAAATAAATAAATAAAAACCTCTGAGAGGAAGCACGTAGCGACTTCGGTTCAGTTCGTTCAGTTACTCACTGAAGGACAAAGTCTGAGAGTACTTACTGTAAACCGTGTTTGTCTTTCTGCTGGTTCTTGGTTCTGTGCCCAGAACTGTCGGATGGGTCGACAGGATGCAGGCTGATAAAACCACCAAGAGTTTCACGTCATGCAGGGATCCAGAGAGCAGGTCCACAGGTCTACCTGAAAGCTGCCTGAAGCTGAGCACATCTGAAACTTTCTTTCTTTCATTACTGCAACAGTGTCTCCACAGGTCTGCCTAAAAAGTCAACCAGACAGCTGCAGCTGATCCAGAACGCTGCTGCTGGTGATCCCAGTAAAACTAGGAAGATAGAGAACATCACCCCTGTTCTAAAGTCCTTCCACTGGTTCCCTGGAGCTCAGAGAATAGACTTTAAAATACTTCTGCTAGTTTATAAATCACTGAACGGCTTAAAGACCTGTTGTCGTATCAACCTTCCAGACCACTCAGGTCTTCTGGTTCTGGTCTGCTCTGCATCCCCAGAACCAGAACCAAACACGGAGAAGCAGCCTTCAGTTTTTATGCACCGCTAATCTGGAACAAACTTCCAGAAAACTGCAAAACAGCCGAAACACTGAGTTCCTTTAAATCAAGGCTGAAACCCGCCTGTTTAGAGCTGCCTTGGATCAGCAGTCTGGACCATCAATCTGCAACAAATCCGGATGAGATGAGCTCGGTTCTCCAAAGGGTGGCGGTTTGAGTGTAACTCAGTTAAAGTAAGTGAATCACTGATCAATATTTTTGCCGATGATTTTCACGCATATTTGCTGGATAATTTTGATGATTTTGCCGTAAACTTGATCGATGTTTTTATGATGTGAAGCACTTTGATCTGCCTTGCTGCTGAAATGCGCTCTACAAATAAACTTGACTTGACTTTAGAAACAGGGTGAAATCTGGTTTAACTTCCAGCAGAAATCAGAACCAACCACAGTTAGTCTGTTTTATGAAGCAGCAAAAAAAAAAAAAAAAAAAAAAAAAAAAAAAAAAAAAAAAAAAAAAAAAAAATCTGAGCTTTGTAAAACAGATCTAATAATTATGAATATTTCCTCGTTTTCTGTTAAACTGAACCACTGATCATCCATGAAATACTGACTGGAAGGGGCAGGGGGTAAATATTTTTGCATACACCTTGTTTATGTTATTTTCTAGAAATCAGTTTTCACTTTGACATTAAAGGGTTTTTGTCAAAAAAAGCCAAATTTTGTTGATCAGTATTGATTTGTAAAAGCAATAAAAAGGGTAAAACATCCAAGGAAATGAACACTTTTATAGCACCTGTAGAAACATCAGTAATTATCTTTAATCTGACAGATTGAGTGACTGAATTATGATAATTTAATTCATCTTTGAAAGCATTAATAGGTTTTATCTTCTTATTCTTTTCATTCACTAAATACTTTAAATTCCCTGGATTTATATGAGCAGCAGTTATTTTAACATATTGACTCTAA
The DNA here is from genome assembly GCA_014839685.1 of Anableps anableps. NCBI lineage: Eukaryota > Metazoa > Chordata > Actinopteri > Cyprinodontiformes > Anablepidae > Anableps > Anableps anableps. The sequence continues at coordinate 39,830,977 of CM026065.1, read as the reverse complement.
TCGAATCCATTTTTAGCTTCATTAACGATTTTTCGCTGGACATTTGTCTTTACTCAAAGATCTACTGGATGTTTATCTTATATTTGATAAAGTTCTGAATGCGCCTTGATTCTGATATGAATAACATACGAAAAACCCTGTTAGAGTTCATAATTAGACATGATTTCACACACTGGACAGCAGAGATGTGCACAGATAGACACTAGGTGGTGCTGGAGCATTAAAACTTGGATGAAACTAAATTTTCTTATTTTAATTTCTGATAAGACAGAAGTTGTTTTTGGATTAGAACCTCTGAAAAAGACACTGCTTAGTCAATCACTTGATCTGGATGGCATTAAATTGGCCTCAGATAACAAAGTAAAGACCCTTGGTGTTGTTTTTGACCAGGATATGTCATTTAAGATAATTAATTATTAGTCCCACATGTGGGAAATTTAAGATGTCATGGCAGAAAGTGGACAGAACAAGAGAAACAGAAATTAAAAACAGAGATCAGATTTCCCCTGTTTTAGCTTCCCGTCACTGGCTCCCTGTTAAATCCAGATTATAATCTCAGATTCTCCTTCTCACATATAATAATCAGCTCCATCAGCAATCAGAGATCTGATTGGTCCAGATGTTCCTACCAGAGACCTGACTGGTCCAGATGTTCCTACCAGAGATCTGATTGGTCCAGATGTTTCTTACCAGAGCTCTGATTGGTCCAGATGTTCCGACCAGAGCTCTGATTGGTCCAGATGTTCCTACCAGAGCACTTCGCTCTCAGACTGCAGGTTCACTGCTGCTTCCTAGAATTTCTAGCAGTAGACTGGGAGGCAGATCCTTCAGTTATCAGGCTCCTCTCCGGTGGAACCAGCTCTCAGTTTTAGTCCTTGAGGCAGACACCCTGTCTACTTTCTAGTCTAGGCTTAAAACTTTCCTCTCTGATAAAGCTGATAGCTGATAGGCTGAGGTTATCCTGAGTTATTTCTGTAGCTATGTTGCCATAGGCTTAGGCTACTGGAGGATAAACTGACCACTTTTTCTCACTTTCTTCTTCTACTACTCTCCAATTTGCTGTTATTTAAACTGTTAACTTTTTGTTTTCTCTCAGTTATTTTCTCTCCATAGAAGGTACCCCTGGTCTGGCGTTCTGTTTGGCCGTGATGCCTTCCTGGAGGAGCGCTTCAGCTGAGATGATGCTGCCATCAACTAATCGTTCTCCTTCTCCTGCTGTTAACTTTTTATTTTTCATGAAGATAGAAAGTACTCCTGGATCAGTTCATCTGTTTCTTTTTGTGTCTCTGCTCTGTCTTCTCAGACCTCCAGTCGGTCATGGCAGACGGCCGCTCGTACTGAGCCAGGTTCTGGTTCTGCTGGAGGTTTCTTCCTGTTAAAGGGGAGTTTTTCCTTTCCACTGTCGCTACATGCATGCTCGGGATGAGAGATTGGCATAAAGTCAACGACACAACACCACCGATTGTCTGCTGTGGCCCCCTGCTGGTCCAGGACAAGTGAATGCTGCAAGTTAAGGACTCAATGCTCTGCTGGGATTCCTTTGAAACTTTTTAAACTAATTTGAATAATAAACTGAACTTAATGCACTGATTGATAACTAGCATCAATTGGAAGGTATGTATGATTGAATTTAAATATATTTTTTAATAAAGTGCCTCGAGACATTTGTTGGGAATTGGCGCTATATAAATGAACTGAAACTGAAACTGCCATTTTTCCTCTGGACAAAAAAGTGCCCTTCTGAAATTGTCTTCCTCATCTGCATCATTCTTTTGATCCCCATTATCACACTCACCATGATGACCATGATTGTTAACCTCATCATCTTCATTCCCATTGTTGCCATCTGCATCACTTATTTGATCTCTAAAGTGTAACAACCTGCTTCTGAAAACAGTAAACAGAGTTCAGTTTCACCTCTGGACAAAGAAACAGTGATTTTATGCAAAATGGTTTCACATTCGGCTGCAACAGTTTTTTTCAGGAAGATGTGTGGCTAAACATAATTAAAAGCAGAACTAAAGCCAAGAAAAACCAGTTTTCCATACGCAGAGGGACTCTCCAAGTGTTTTAAAACCAGGTGCATAACAGGTAAGATGGCATACTCAGATTCCTTTGGTATGCAAACTGATAATGATCTAGGTGTGGGGCCACCTCCATCTGTAGCTCTAAATCATGTCTCTCCATTAATTTCATGAGCCACTGGTCTAAAACCAGTGTCTGCTAATGCACTCAAAGCGGCACTATTTTTTTCATCAAGGTTTTTTTTTGCTAATGTTTAGCGCACTTAGCTTGCCCTAAATTATTTTTTCCAATACATTTTAAAGCGTTAATTCAATTGGCTGTTTTGTAAACTTTCAGCTGAATAAAGTTCAACTTTGTTTAAGTTTTGTTTATCAACTGTTAAGAATTCTTCAGGTAGACGCATATATTCATGCTTTTATTCTGAAGTCTGTTTACACAGCAGTTCCGTTTCCTCTCCTCGCGTTCTCGCTCTCTCTTTTATTATTATTATTATTATTTTTAAAGAAACTCATGAGGAAAGAAAATTATGTATAAATATTGAAGCAACATCTGAAGACAGGAAGTTAAAGATTGGTCTTCCAGATGGACAAAGTCAGTGTTTTGGTGTGGCCATCACAAAGTTTGATCTCAATCCGAGAGAGAGGTCGTGGTCCCGGAAGCACGATCCGTACCGTTAGCTCATTTGCTCATGTGCTAATAGAAATACTTCTGGATCATTCTTAAAATGTAGATCTACAAAGCTTAACATATTTATTTTATGATATTAATTAAAATATTACTTGCTGTAAAAAGACCTATTTCCAAAATAATGTTAGAATTCCCTTAATGTCATAATTTAGTTGGATTATACTTAGAAAACTGTGTATCGGAATCACTGGACTAATTTATTCAAGATGTCAATTCGCAGTTTGTTGATCCCATCATGGACAAGAAAAGACCTTTATTTTGATAATAATCACATCTTTTAGGAGATTAACTGAAGGTGTTATCGGAATGTACAACACTATATCCAATGTGTTCATGGGAAACAACTGTATTACTCTCTTTCCTCACGTTTGATAACTGTACACAGGCACATAAGTGATTATTTTTATACTTTCCGAAAATAGCAGTCAAAGCAATCTAGCGAACCATTTGTATCTATATTTTTTGTTACTCTCTTTAAATCATATACTATTTTTACAGAGTGCAATGAAATACAAAAAGAAGTACAAATACTGTCCCGGAAGTATTTCTTTTAGCGCATGCGCAAATGACCTAACGGTACGGATCGTGTTTTCGGGACGGACCGTGGAGACACAAGCAGATCGGAAAATGAATATCAACATTCAACTAAAAAAATTCAACTAAAAATTTAAATTTCAGCCTGGTCCTTTTAACAAGACTCTTCCATGTTTTGTTGCTTCCAAATTTCCCAAAAACCCATGCAGATTTCTTTTCTCCGAATACAAGAAAACATTAAAAAAAAATACATTAATTGAGAATAAATTAAGAATGTTTGTGGTGATAAAAATGTTTTTATTTTTCACAGCTCATGAACACAGAAACAGCAGCAGTAAGATAGTTCAAAGTGATTTAGTTCCCCAGTACAGCTTTAAAAAACAGAACCCCCCTCTGAGGCGTGAATGATAGTGTTAATGATAGTGTTTGTTGTCCGTTTGGGTTCAAATCTTTATTGAGAGACGTACCAAGAACTGGATGAGACGACAGCACACACATGACTTCCCTTTACTCTTTTTAAAAAATGAATTTCAAGGCTTGTAGACAAAAAAAGAAAAAAAAAACCCAAACTGGATCAAACTGGTATCTGAGGAGATACCTGAGATTAGAAAACCCCTGGATCATTTCTGATCGTTATCCTGCTACCCACCAAACAAGATCCATTAGGAAAAACGTAAAAACTAAGATTAAAAACTTCCTGACAGTTGCAAGTTTATCAAGTACAATGATTTATGAGTGGAAGGCTTCTCTGTGCAAATGATCTGCTAGGAATGTTTTTAACATCTAAAAACGTCTGAAAACACATACAAAAACAAATTTTTTTCTGATCTGTGTGGAACGAATCAGCATCATCATCTGAAATACGAAGGCTCAGATTTAAACCAATTAAACCGTTCCCAGGACGTTACTTCTTCGGCCGGAAGTATAGTTTCTTGGTGAGCATCGAAGCGAAACACGGTACTTGTTTCTTCCCAATAGCCCTCCAGTCGTTGGAGTTCCCGACTCTCCTCATCGAGACCTTTCTGTTGACCAGCGTGAGCAGCTCGGTGAATTCCAGCGAGTCGCCGTACATCCGCAGCAACTCGCACAGATCCTGGATGTACCACGAGCCGTTGATGGTCTCTCTGTGGGAGTAGTAGCCTAAAAAAACAGAGGAAAAGGTTTGCAACTCGGCCTGTCACTATAACAAATTTTGCTTAGCGATAAATTGTCCCAGAAATTATTGCAATAAATGATAACATCGTTTTAAGTTCGCCCTCTGAAAGACCAATACACTTTAATTTTGTTTCCAATCTTATTGTTTTATTAGTTGCCTTTATTTCATTACTTTTTCTCATTTTTTTGTATTTAGTAATTTTTTCTATTTGCCCTCACTTTTTGCATCACCTATTTTTTCCATATTTTGTATTTATTAAGCAATTTAACATATTTTAAATATCCAAAATAAAACACGACAACCAAAAACAATAAATAAAACGGAAATAAAAACCACACACAACCGAAACCATAAATAAAATGGATTCTCTGTAAACAAAACTGCCCTGCCAAAAATATTCATCATCCGAATGGAAATTATTGAGCTCATTTTAATTTTTCAAAGTTATAAGTTACTTTCCTCCTGACCACAGCACCACCTCTGCTCATCCCCACACTTGGCCACGCCCCTCAGTGCCTATTGACTCCGCCCACTTTTTTTTTTTTTTTTTTTTTTTTTTTTTTTTTTTTTTTTTTTTTTTTTTTTTTTTTTTTTTTACAAATATGCTGACTCATCATTGTTTGTTTTCGGTAGCATTTCTTTTTTAATTTATTTTACTTTTAACTGTGACCAGCATAACATAGCTTGTTTTCAGATCCACTGGCTGATTACTTGATTTGGATTTAACTGAAGCGCAAAAAAAAAAAAACCCATTTATATTATTTATTCTGTTAGTATTTTTTTGTGTTTGCTTTATTTCAAAATGGGCAGTATCATGTAAAATCAACTTTTTTGAGCTTTACATCATGTTATAATGTTATTCAATCAAAAACATACGTGGAGTGTTGATTTGATTTTTTTCATGCATGTTTGAGAAATCCTTTAATCTCCATGGCAACCATTCAGCTGAGCAAAACACCTGGATGGACCTAGCTCCTCCTCGGAGCTGCAGTTTCTAAGCCTCTGAGCTTCCGCCTCACAGAGCCCCCGCCTCCCCCACGACTTCCCCACTCAGCTCCTCTAGACTAACCAGCAGCAATTAGCAAACACCTGGTGGAACTGCAGATCTGCTGAGCTCACTATACGAGCTACTTCTCAGTGAAACGCTGGGAAAAACGTTTAAGGGTTAATAGAAGAGCACTGCTGTGAGGACTTCTTGAAGGCAGAGTTTTTAAAGAAGCAGAGGCCAAATTTCAAGGTGTTAAATTACGAAGTCAAATTTCTTTTCTGTCCTATTTGATATAAACAGAATGTTCGTAACAACTGAAAACACAAAACTGCCCTTTTAAGACTCTGCTGTTGATGTTACCAACAATGTCTTCCGATAACACATAATTACCACGTCACTTTTAAACATTTCCAGTCAACTTTGAACATTTTTAACACAAAAACACGGCGGGCCTAGCGTTTGTACCACCACCGGGCTTGAAAGGTTTCTGGGGGAACCCCTGGAACAACGCGGACAGCTCACCTTCAGCAACAGAGTAGCACATGATGAAATCAGCCCCAGCAGGGAGGGTTTGGATGGCGCAGGCATCAACCACCGTCTCGTTCGTCTTCACCTCGTTGTCCACGGCGTCGCAGGGGGTCACGGGAACGTCGTGTTGCTCGCCGCGGCACGCCTTTCACGCCCACACACGGAGACATTCGTGTTCAGATCTGTTGTCGTTCCCTAAAACCCAGAGATCTCACGGCGGCTTTTCCAGCCCTACCTGCACAATAAAGATCTTCGGCTTTCCGACCAGGGTCTGGCACTTGTCTCCCTTGAACATGGACGTGATGCTCTGGATGCTGAGCTTGCCGTCGTACGTGTAAACGTGGTCGTTCTCGCCGTGGCTCATGAAGGCGAGCAGGAAGCAGTCGGCGTCTGAATGATCGTCCTCGGCAGCTGGAGGTTTGTTTAGCAAAGATCATCTCAAATCTCAGATTGTGAAAGAGAAGACTCCCTTTCTCTCACAAATAAATGAACTAAACAGTCGTTTAAAGACAGGATCCAGGTACCTTCATGGATTTTTTCCAGGACGTCCACCTGTTTGTAGTTGTCATAACTCCGGACCTCAAAGTTTAGCGCCAGCAGTCTGAACAAACACAAAGAATGAGCTCAGAGAAGCCGCTGCACACGTGCACTCGGTTTTTCCCGTTAGCTGGCTAAGGAAAACGTACCTCTTCTCCAAGTTGTAGCGGTCAGCGTTGGTCCCGCTTCTGCTGTTCAGGCCCAGGCGCCAGAAGAAGCGCTCCTGGTTGAAGATGAGAGCGAGGCCTCGGCGCTTGCTGGTCATCTTGTATTCCTCCGCGGGATCCAAAACGGAAGCGCTGCTTCACAAAGAAAGTTTGACACACACACACACACACACACACACACACACGAGTGAATCTGCATGTTTATCTCAGGAATCTGCAGCTGACAGCGACATGAAATCAAGAATAAGGATTACCTTCCGAAGAAAGCATCTGTCTCTGTTAAATTCTCTGTCGCTGCTGCAGAATGAAAAGACACCAGATGTAAAATCTGAAACTATTAGTCAATGTCAGGATTTATGCAATTATTTTTTTAATAAGTCTTGCTGCCTGAGTTTCTCAGGCTCTGGTGTCTGGAGTCAACATGGCTTGACTGCAGCCACACCCTCTTGGCTGGTCTCCCAGTCTGTGCTGGGAAACTTCTGCACTGCGAAGACATTGTTCTTACCGAGTGTTTCTGGTCTCGTTTCCAGTGCAAATATCTTGAAAACACTTGAAATAAGACAAAACTAACTTACAAGGAACTTTTCAGCAGACATAGGAGCTGGTTTTAAGTCAATAATTCCTTAATACTGATGAAAAAGTTCCAGTTATGAGTGAATCTGCCAGTGGAACAATACATTTTTCCCATTTTATACGTTAAAACATCTTGTTGCATTTGTCATTTTTTGTTGTTTTGGAGTTTGCATCATTCATGTGTTTGCACCGTGTTTTGCCGTTTGCACCTGTCGGCCACTGTAGCTGGACCATTTGCTGGAGCAGGGACACGTCTAAAACTGAAGGTCTGGAGCTGGACACATGTCCATCTCCTGGTGTCCACAGCAACGACGCGAAGCTCAAATCATCTTAAACCGCTTTCCTGACCATTTTTATGAGTTTGCTGTTCTCCAGTGGGCTCCAACAAGCCTGCAGGAGCAGTGGGATAGCATGATGTCAAGTACCGACATCTCTTGCCAAGTCTCTGCCACTAAAAAAAATAATAACACAGTTCTGCCCTGTTGAGCGTCATAACGCAGTGTTTTCACATGTCTGCATGTGTTTGCATGTTCCCAGCTGCAGGCTGGGGACCACATCTGAGCAGCATTTATTATGACTAAACATTTAGGTGCTTTCCACCTCATCAGCATGACATTGTGAAAGTTTTCTTTGGGGGTTTTCATGATGCTATGAACAGTTTTACTTGAAAAGCAGAGCAGGCACACAGAATGAGGAGTTACGAGACTTAAAAGTTCCCGTTTTTAGTTGGTTGACGCGAAGGTGTCCTGTCTGACTGCACAGATTTAGGTCAGGAAGTGAGAGAGAGCATAAAAAAGGTCCCACTTTAATAAATGGGTGTGCTAAAATATCCATTTACAGTTTGGTCTTGCACGTTTTGCACAAGTCGGCACCATAAAAACCAATATGTCATCTTTTTTTATTTTTTTTTTTTTTGCACAATGGCTTTTGATATTACAGTGATAAAAAGTCAGCCAAGTTTAATAAAGTTGGGTTCACCTGATATTTTAGTTTTGCTTTTACTTTTTTTTTTAAAGAAGTTAAATCATTTGCAGGTCACTCACCCACGCTATCCGTGGCTGTGGACGCACTTCCTGGTGATGTGAACAAACAAAACAAGCTCAGTAAAAATGATTTGCATTCCTAAACCTGTTTAACAAGCTGTAATAAAACATGAACTGAAAAAGAAAACAATTTAAAACTCTGTGAATTGTTGTAGTTTTATAATATGCTGAACTGAAACAACACAGTTAACACAGTTAGGAGCCAATTTAAAACGTAAATGTAACGGGATTCAGTTATTTTATGTCTTTAAATGTTACCAACAAGTCATGTTTTTTAGATAGTTTCATATTTAAGATATAAACTTGTATTAAAGTTGTTGTTTTTTTTTACCAGCGCTGCCGCCTGACATGTTGACTTTTCGTCTTGGCTCGGATCTCGGAGTGCGATCCTGCACAACTGCTTCCTTAAACAACCAACAAACAAGCTCACATTTAGTCCCGCCCCCGCGATGTGATTGGCTAGAAATTAAAACCGGGGGGAACGATTGGTTACTACCTCTCATTAAAAGCAGCATGGAAGCGAGTGGCGCAATCAAACAAGGCGTTTTACAGAGGTTATACATCTGCGTCGGAACAACTTCAATGACACAGAAGCAGGAAGCAAAAGCTTTAAAAACTGAGACAATACACTCTATATATGTCCAGGGTCCATTCAGCTCAGGCAGGGGTGTCCAAGGTGTGGTTCAGGGGCCAATTTGTGGCCCCTGGACTGATTTTGTGCAGCCAAGAATGCATTTTAAAAATTGGAACCTATTTGGCCCAGGAAGCACAGCAGGTTGATGTTTTTTAAAATGAAAACTTAATATACAAAATGTTTGGTGCAACACCAAGTTTTTTTGTCTTTTAATATTCATTTCATAGTAAATTGGACCCCAACCAGTGACGTGTGGTGAGGTTTACGACTGGTGAGACACCAACTCCTCTGAAGTCGGATGGACAGCTATATAAAAGTCAAAATAGACGCTTATACTTTAATTTTGACCTAAATTAAAACATTTAGTTCTTTTCAAAGCCTTTAATTAAGCTTTAATTCAGAGGCCTTCAACAATGGGGTCAAGGCCCCAATGGAGGTCATGGAGGTATTACGGGGGTCATGACATTTCTGATTAATTAGATTTTTTTGTATATTTTTTAAAATTCAAAGTTATGTCTTTAAATGTACAATCACATGAGTCTGACATGTAATAAATTGATCAAATGAGGCAAAAAAATAACATATTTCAGTCAGAAATGCACACATTCAATGAGCAAAAGTCTGTTCAAAAAGTCTATTGTGTTAAAAGTCCTGCATTTTATGGAAAGTAACAGTTTGTTCAGGGCAGGGGCATTAGTAGGCCTTCACCTTTGTATCCAAACCTATGTTTAAAATAAAAACGTGACATAAAGAACTATATATAACTATATTTATTTATTATAAAACTATATTTAGTAAAAAGCTAAATATTTAGTTTGGAGCTAAGTATTTAGTTGGCTGCTAGCTCCAAAATAAATACTTAGCTCGGACCTGAATATTTAGTTTGGAGCTAAATATTTAGCTTGCTAACTACATATTTTGTTTGAAACTATGACATTTACGAATTAATAAATAACATGGTGAAAATACAACTTTGATAAATGAATCAGCTTTTTTATTTTTGATCTTGTGACAGGCTCAATAACCAAAAGTATTATTAATTTTTGACTGTGTAACTTTACAAATGGAACCCCATAATTTTTAGCTACTAATGTAGAAAACTTTTGAATTAGCTCAGTATTAAATCCAAAGGTTTGTTTGTGAATTGTCTAATGTAGTAGAAAAGCTCAAACATACAGATACATACAGTTTTGGAATATTTAACCACATAAAAACTATTTATCCTTCATCATCGGTGGCCATGCTAACTAGCATTAGCATTAGCACCAGGCTATGTTGTGGTGAACCAGCTGTACCGTAGCAGAGAGCAGGGGGAGTGTGTGAGCAGCGGGTACATGAGGGTGACTGGCAGCGCTAAGCCTCGCCTCCTGGCTCTGATTGGTTGTTTCTGACTGAGTGGTGTATTTCTGCAGTTAGTACTGGGAGCACTGGGAGAAGGCAGAGGAGCTGGATTTTTCCACAGGTTATCTGTCTTATATTATATTGTCAAGACATCATGAGAATTTTAACAAATATGTAAAAAACATATTTCTCATATAAGTTACAAACTGCAGCTTTAACTTCGTTGGAATGCAGAGGACCGTGTCCCTCTCGATCAGGGGTTTGCAACCTGTGGCTCCGGAGCCGCCTGTGGCTCTTTGGATTTTCCATTATGGCTCTTAATCCCTCTGACTACAAATGATAGAGAACCAACTAATGTTTTTAAATATAGACTTAATAACAAATGCAGGTTTTTAGTTTTGATTCCTCTTTTGTCATGGAATAACTGCACTGAATTTCCACAACAAAAGATGATTTTTAGATAAATTTTTTCTTGTTTTTAGGCTGGAAACACTTAATCTATCCTATTTTTACAGTTTCATGTTTTTCTTTGTTTCAAGATCTAAAAATAGAAATAAAACAGTGGTTCTTTAAAAAAAAAAAACCCCACTACAGTAGATATTTATCTCTTTTTCCAAAAGGTCACGCAACATTTTTGGCTCTAAACCAGTTTTATTTGACTGGACTGAGGGTGAAAACGGCTCTTTTTTTTTCTCCAGCCTTTTTTAAAGGTCTGTCAGTCCGTTTTTCTTTGACTTCAGCTGCTTTCTTTAATTTTCAGTCCTGAATAATGTTTGATTTTCTTCTCATCTCCTTGAGATCAGTTTTTTAGTCTTAAATGTCTTCTTCTGTCCCCCACCTTCTCATTTCTTTGAGCATTGACCCTCCGGTAATTTCTCGGGGACAGATGACAAGAGCATGTGAGAATAATATGAATAAGAGTTTTGTTTTTAAAGTTTTCTAGAAAGAACAAGACAGTTCGACACGTGATGTTGCAGAACGTTGATGTGTGCTTTATTGCTTTTTGTTGCATTGTAAGCTGACCTTTGAACTCTGTAAAACCCTTTTTACTTCACGCCGTTTGTTAAAATGTTACGTCGGATTTACCACAACATATAAATAGTGGATCTCACAGGGACAAATATTAGCTACCACCTAAAAGAAACATTTTTCCTACATTAATTTTGCATTGCACGGTTTAGTTTTCGCCAAAGAGGCTCCATCCCTGAGAAAAATCGACGTATTTTAAGAAAAGTTTATTTCCGGCGTCCAGATTTCAGAGTCTGTGTGTCTGCAGTGGCGTCACAGCTCCCTCTTCACTTCGTACTGGCAGACGCAGGCCTCCCGCTGGCTGTCCAGGTACGGCTTGCAGCCCAGGTGCATGACGGCGTCGAAAAGGATGGTGACTGCAGACTTGCATGCTGCGATGGGACGGAGAGCAGAAACACAGGTTGCAAAATCAGCAAACACATGCTGTGCATGGATCAGGTTGAGTATATTAAATAAATAAATGCTTCTTTGAATAATTCGAAAAATTTTTGATCAACACAACTTTAAAAGCTTAAACATCTGGCAGATCGGGAGTAAAACCTTAATTAATGAGGGTTAAATCTAAACTTCTGTTTATTACTGATTGAGATTTAAAATGTAACTTTGGTTCCCTCTGGTGGATATACTGAGTATTGCAGAAGTTTGTTCTCATTTCAAAAAAAAAAAAAAAAACGTGCCTGTACTTAAACCTTCAATTTTTAATCTCATCTCCTATAACAAGTAAAATATGAAATTCACTGACTAAGCTTTGACTGCCTGACAGATTTACAGCTTTCTTCCAGCTGGATATAATTTTATATCACTTGTGTAAAATTGGTTTTTATTCCAAAGTCAAATATAAGACCTATAAAATGTGGCTTCACATTTGATCAAGCTGGTAATTAAATTTAGATTTTAGCTCCAAAAGACTAGAAAAACAATCTAATCATAAAATATTAAACTATTTTTTCCTATTCTTTTTTGTTTGTCCTACAGTTAAAAAGGAAGTTGTTTGCAAATTCAGTGCATAACAATCGTCTTAAATTACTGTGGTTTCAGTGCTGATAAAACCAGCTGATGACCCTAAACTGTGAACAAGAAAAAAGGGTTCAGATCAGGGCTGCACCGATTGCAGTTTTCTGGCCGATCACCGATCTTAAAAAAGCCTGACCTGCCGATTTTGGCTGATACCGATTTTTTTTTTTTTTTGTTGTCTGCAAAGTTGCTAAGTTGGCAACAGTGTGGTGGCTATTGTTTAAGACGATTGGATAAAATTGATTTCACCTGCATCGGCCAATCGCCAGTCAATCAAAATTAAAGAAATCAGAGCCGATGTATTGATGCACCCCTAGTTCAGATAAAGCGCCTACTTGGTGATTTATTTCAGGACTCGAAGAAGAAAGTGTTTCCAAGTTTTGATAATCGGGGAAAAAAATACCATTTTTCAATATTTGACCTGCTGATCAATGATCAGAGCCGATAACTGGATGAATGATCGGTGCATTTCTAATTATTTAAACGAAAAATTCAATATATTGTCATACATGGATAGCTTGTTTTTAGTGGAGCTGAGGAGTAAGAAACAAAATGCATCATAATATGCTGAAGCTATATGTGCAGCTTCATCAGGAAGCTCCTTCAGGATCTTCTGCTACGAAGCTCTGTAGCTAACGGTTCTGATGGCTGCAGGGTGGGGGTGCACTGATAAGTCAGCCCCGATTTCCTTAATTTTGGGTGATCAGCGATCACGTGAAACTGATCTTATCCACTGATCTTCTCTACCTCTGCAAAGGTCTGAAAATCAGCCACTGTCCTCTTCTGCTCTGCCATGAGGGAGGGCTGGCTGACGGACCGGCCCAACAACAGTCACCCTCCACTGCTGCCCGGTTCACACGGGAAGATTTTAAAAATGTCGGCCGATTTTCAACACCTGAGACCCCCCCAGCACATGGCGATAAAAAAAAAATCGTAGGTATAACAGGAGCAACACTCCACACACGAACCGATTTCACGCGCCGACATTCAGACGTCAGACGGGAAATCTCGCAAAACCTCTCGAGACCAGACGTGAGTTCAAAGTAAACAAACATGGCCGACAAGGAAGAAGCAATAACGATAGTTTGTGGACAATACTTAACAGAGAAAAAACAACACAGAGACGTTTCTGGTCCGCCATGACAGTTGTTTTGTCTTCTGTTTATTTTGGATTCCTCTCCTCGCTTTCTGATTGGCTGCACGTCACATTCAACAGGCTGCGTTCTCGTTTTTTGCTCGGGGAACACAACACATGCTACGACATCGGGCCAAGACGATCCAACATGTTGAATATCCCCGATTTCAGGTCAAAGTGGTCCCAACGTTCTTCAGATCCCTCTGAACGCACCACACACGACAGGAATATTGCTTATGATTATCTTAAGAGTCATTCCGATAATCGAGACATATTTAAGATTGTCGGAAGGGGAAAATCGGGACAAAAATCGGCATAAAAATCTTGCCATGCGAACTAAGAATTAGTGACTATGTCGCTATATTCAGCGACTTTTCAGACAAAAAAACTGGCCAAAATCTGAATCAGCAGGTCAGGCTTTTTAGAGATCGGTGATCGGCCAGAAAACTGCAATCGGTGCAGCCCGACTGCAGCGCATTTCATCAGGAGTTCAAGAAGCTGAGAAGCAGGTCAAGTTATCACATCAACCAGTTGTTCCTTAATATTGATAAAATCTTTCCCATATTATAAGCTAAAATGTCTTGTTCTGGCAGATTATTTCACTTCTAACTAGAATTTTTCATCAAAATTAAGGAATTATTGACTGAAAACAAGCTCCTATATCTGATGAAAAGTTACTTGTTATTTTTGTCTTATTTCAAGTGTATTAAGATATTTGCACTAGAAAGTAGACCAAAAATACTTGGTAAGATTTGGTGTTTTTGCAGTGTGGAAACAGGAAATCAGCCCTTCACACCAACATCCTACCTTGGACAGTCTGGGTCAGTCCCAGAGTCCTTTGCACATTCCTGCAGATGGTCTCCAGACAGTCCTGGAACTGCTCGTCGCAGTCGTGCTTCTCCCGGCCGCAGGTGTCGTAGCAGCGGTCGTGCTGGTTGCAGCATTTGGTCATGGAGGGGATTCCCAGATCGAACTGGAAAACAACAGCACGCTCAGTGGGTTTTCTGGACCGACAGGAAAACAAGCGTATTTACTGAAAGCTGTGCAAACTGGAGCAGATTACATGGAATCCAAAAAGCGGAGAGCCGCATCCGTTGGGTGGGGGGTGCTTGTAGCCGGGACGAGGCATCGGCTTGTATCCTGAAAAACAGAAGGAAAGGTGAGCATTTTCTAATGCTCTTTCACAGTTTGATGCCACTTTTCTTTCCAGATTGTGTATGCTTTCGAGCATACGCCTGAGGGTTTGGGGCCAAAACTCACCGGAATATGAATATTTTAATCAACCTAGATTTAAAAATTAAAAAAAACAAAACAAAAAAAAAACAGTGGTGGGCACTGCTAACTAGTTAGTTGCGCCAACCTTAAAGCACTAAACATAAACATTAGTTCCGCTAACGCTAAAGCACTACACCAACATGGTATTTAGCGGAAACTAATGCTAAAGAGCTAAATTCAATTCATATTACATCTGCCCTTGAAAGACAACAACCCTGGAGTACCAATTTAATTTTGACATAGCTTACATAGTTATATCTTGTTCTCTACCATCCATATTTTATTTTGTTCCTGTATGTCTCTTGTTTTAAATAAAGTTATTGGGGGGGAAGAGAGAGAAAGTGAGGAGAGGAAACAGAACTGCTGCGTAAACAGTCTCCACTCCCTTCAAAACGCATGAATATAAACGGCTAACTACTTGAAGAATCCTTAACAGTCGATAACCAAAACTTCAACACAGACGTAGAAATTTATTCAACTGAAAGTTTACAAAACAGCCAAGTGAATTAGCGCTTTAGGATTTATCCAGAAAAATTAATTTAGGGGAAGCTAAGTGCGCAAAACATCTCCAAAGTTAGCAAAACTGCTAAACGAAAAAATTAGCTCCGCTATTAGGTGATTAGCAGAAGTGTGCCCCGCATTGCAAAAAACCCACAGCATGATACTGCCACCACCACACATTGCTCTGTGTGTGTGTGTGTATGTTTGTTAGTATGGTGCTCTTTTGGTGATACTCCAGGTAATTTTTTTTATAGCAAACATTTATGGGGGGATTCCAGCTAAAATGCTGAATTTTGATCTCATCAGAACAGATTTTATCCTGGAATAAAAGTTCTCCTTGGATGAAAAAAACTTTTGTAACGCCATTCCCTAGTCCAGACATGTGGCAAATACAGGAGATTGTTGTCACATATTATATAAATAAGAATACGTTCTGATGAGGCTTGTCAGATTAAAAGTACTTTTTGAAAATAACCTTTATCAGGTATGAAATCTAATTTTTATTGTGTTTTCAACAGCTATATGCAAAAAAAAAAAAAAAAAAGAGACTAAAAATCACCGTAACTAACAGAAATACCTGTATGGAATTAATCTATAAAATGTGATTCATTTTGTGAATTAAGTTACTGAAATACATTAACTTTTCAATAATATTCTAACTTAAAGATATAATTGCTTCAAATACTGATGGTTGTCTTAACAATGCCATGGCAAAGAATAATGTGGATTTTTTTTTTTTTGTACCCTTCTCCTGACTGATACCTTTGAGCTATGAGATCCTTTTGCTGTTTTCTCTGGAAACTATGACTTTAACCCTGTGGTGTCTAAACTTTATTTTATTTTATTTATTTTTTTTTTTTTTTTTTTGGCAGGTTGAAAATACCCAAGAGGGATGCATGTTTTTTTCCTCCCTGCAATTAAAAATGCAAAAATAATTTTATTATTAGTTATTTTTGTTTGTTTTTACCTGCTCAGCAATAAATCAAACACGCAATATTTTTAAGGTTATTAATATTAATTAATAACCACATTAATTAACTGCAGTCAGGGACCACACAAAATTATTACAAGGGACACAAATGGCCCCCAGACCATTTAAGGCAATGGAAAATTATGGTTTCTTCTTGATTATTTTAAGTGTTTTGTTTGTTTTTGAAATAAAACAGTTTGACTTGGTGTAACATAAGCATGAATATCTCGCATCTCAGTGGGTTGGTGACTAAAGAAAATGAGCCCTGAAGTCCTCAAAAACTCACCATCACTGCATCT